>ML102545.1:0-132105 GCA_003697995.1 Taxidea taxus jeffersonii
TGCCCCAGGCGGAATTGCACCGCCCTTACCAGGGGCCGGGCTAAGTAATCCTCTCAGGTTCGCTTTCGGGAGCTTTTGTTCCCTGAACGCTTTCCGTAGAGTTCCGGAGGACGGGAATGAAAATGGCGGCCTCCCAATCTCCGGTTCAGAGGAGCCGAGAGCTAGGGGCCCCAGTCTTCAGTGCACCTTCAGAGAAAAGCGTTTAATCACTCCCGTCTCCCCAGCCTCCATTTGTGCTCGGAGACCGCGCTCGGAGAAAATCGTGCGTAATCAGTCCTGTCTCACTGGCTTCTGGGAGCGCTCCAAGCTCACCCAGCCTGTGACCAAGAGTCTCTGTCTCTGGCAGAGTCCCACTTGGAGTCTCCGAACCCCATAGATCCCTGAGCTCTCCTGGGTCGGAGTCTCCCCGGATCTTGTTGGGACCCCTCGCAAAGAGCACCGGCCCGTGTCACAGAACACCAGCCCGTGTCACAGACCACGGCTCTAGGAAACCTCGGCTCTGTCTCCGCAGCCGGTTTCCCTGCTCTAATATCTGTGAGCTCTGCGACACTCAGATATCCCCGATCTTTCTGTGACCCTGTGGGACTTGAGTCCACGTTGTCCCCGTGAGGTCTTCACCCCAGTTTAGCCTCTGGAGTGATGTCCCTCCCTGGAGCAGACTTTTAAAAGTCCTGATTTTGTGCTCTGCTGCTTGCCGGGAGCCGGCCCTCCCCCTGGGGTCTATCTTCCCATCGCGTTGGATTCACTTCTCCGCTGGTCCTACCTTTTAGGAAGTGGTGGATTTTCTGTTTCTAGAATTGTTGTTTTTCTTCTCTTCAATCTCCTGTTGTATTCGTAGGTGTTCGGAATGGTTTGATAGGCTATCTAGCTGATCTCCTGCTGCCTGATGTCGTCTCAGCCTGCTACTTCTCCGCCATCTTGACTCCTCCCCCCTACACCACACCTTCTTTATCCATTCATGTATCAATAGACATTTGGGTTGCTTCCATGTCTTAGCTATTGTAAATAATGTTGCAATAAAAATAGGGGTGCATATATCTTTTTTGAGTTAGTGTTTTCATTTTCCCTGGGTAAATAGCCAATAATGGAATTACTAGGTTTTATGGAGTTCCTATTTTTTAATTTTTTGATGACCCCCCCCATACTGTTTTCCAAAGTGCACCAGTTTGCATTCCCACCAAAAGTGCACAATGGTTCCTTTTTAACCAGCACTTGTCATCTCTGGTCTTTTTTATTTTGGCCATTCTTATAGGAGTAAGAGGACATCTCATTGTGGTTTTGATTTGCACTTCCCTGATGACTAGTGATATGGAGCATCTTTTCATGCATTTGTTGGGCATCTGTATGTCTTCCTCAGAAAAATGTTTATTCATGTCCTCTGTCCATTTCTTAATTATATTACTTGAGTTTTTCTGGTGTGGAGTTGTATGAATTTTTTATATATTCTGAATGTTAACTTCTCATTGGACATATCATTTGCAAATATCTTCTCCCAACCAGTAGGTTGTTCTTTTATTTTGTTGATGGTTTTCTTTGCTGTATAGAAGCTTTTTATTTTGGTATAGTCCCAATAGTTTAATTTTGTTTTTGTTTCCCTTGCCTGAGGAGATTATATTATATTATATTATATCATATCATATTATATTATATTACATTTAGAAAATATATCTATAGCCAATGTCAAAAAAATTACTGCCTATTTCCTTCTAGGATTTTATGGTTTTAAGACTCACTTTTAGGTTTTTAGTCCATTGTGAGTTTATTTTTGGGTACAGTGAAAGAAAGTGGTCTAGTTTCATTCTTTTGCTTGTAGGTGTCCAATTTTCCAGCACCATTCACTGAAGAAATTGTGAAAAATGTTGAAATGTTAGAATCAGTTTTTTAAAAGTTGTGCTTCTGATTAGGTTGTCTCTATTGTCCTTACTATGAAAATGAAGAGGGGCGCCTAGGTGGCTCAGTGGGTTAAAGCCTCTGCCTTTGGCTCAGGTCATGATCCCAGATCCTGGGATCGAGCCCCACATCAGGCTCTCTGCTCAGCAGGGAGCCTGCTTCCTCCTCTCTCTCTGCCTACCTCTCTGTCTACTTGTGATCTCTGTCAAATAAATAAATAAATAAAGTCTTAAAAAAAAAAAGAAAATGAAGAAACTAGTATATTCCCACTTCTTCCAGTTCGACCTCCATATCACCAAGTTTTATTAATTATATTATTCATTTTACTATATCATAGTTAATAACATTTGTATTCTGTTCTCCAATCAATAGTCCCAAGAATTTTTCTGTTATTCTTTCTTATTTCTCAAAGCTTAAGAGCAGTCCTTTTAACTATGGTTTCTTTATTCATGAGGTTTTTTTTTTGTTTTTTGGGTTTTTTTTTTTGTTTGTTTTTAAGATTTTATTTATTCATTTGACAGAGAGGGATCACAAGTAGGCAGAGAGACCAGCAGAGAGAGGAGGGGAAGCAGGCCTCCTGCCCAGCAGAGACCCTGATGTGGGGCTTGATCCCAGGACCCTGAGATCACAACCTGAGCTGAAGGCAGAGGCTTAACCCACTGAGCCACCCAGGTGCCCCTATTCATGAGTTTTTAATTCTGATCTATGTTTTGGTTGGCTGCAATCACCTAATATTTTTTCAGTGAGTGTTCATGAATGTTTTGTTCCCCGAGTTCTTGCATGTTAAGAATGTTTTAACTTTAAGCTTGAAGGATAAGATGGTTGGGTATAAAATTCCTTGATGGCATTTTTATTTCCTTCACAAACTTATAGATATTGCCCACTCCCTTCTGGCACTGGATGTTACTGTCGAAAGACTGAGGCTAACCTAATATCATGTTGTGTATATTTTTGTTTTATAATTTTTCCTCCTTTGACAGAAAAAGATTCTTTTTTTATCCCTGAAGTTTTTTTAGGATATATTTTTGTGTGGATAGTTTTATATCAACTATTCTCTAGGACATAATAAATCCAGTTTATCTATATACCCAGGTATTTATTTCAGGAAACTTACCTACTATTACATTATTTTATATATTTAAAATATATAAAATATATTTTAAACATATAAATATCTTATATAGTACATATTATACATATTTTATATATTAAATATATTTTTTCTGTCCCACTTTTATAGTCTTTATTTCAATAACTAGAGTTGTATTTTCAGTCATATTTACTCATTTTTTTCTTTTCAAATGGCTTATTCTTGCAGTGTTTTTACTTTCTCATCCATTTCTTTCCTGAACACTGCAAGCTTTCTTTTCATATCACCAGTTTTTACTTTTGTCTTTGAGCTCTTTTCAAAGAGAAATCTGTGGCCTGCATTTTCTTAAGCTTGAAATTTTTGCCTTTTCCTATTTAATTATTCCTACAGTATGTTTTTCATTTGCCCTCAGATTATGTTATTTTTCTCTTTCATTCTGTAGTTTACATATGTAGGTCCACGCTAGTTCTTCTGTGATTACTACTCATCTTAAAATGTAGCTGGCTATTTATGGAAGAATGTGTGAAGGCATGAAAAGAGAGTTAAGTCAAAGCAGCAAGTAGCTTCCATGGGATATGTCTCTCAAACCCTCCTCTTAACAAGTCTATTACTGCTTAGGGAAATGGTGTGGCTAGGGATAAGCAAAGGGAATTTCTGCTGAACCTGAACACACTTTGAAAAAAATAGCACCTTTTCAGCAATATTTTAAGGAATATGTTAAAGTGATGCCTATAATGAAAAGACATTAGGGTTAGTCTGCTCACTGTATAATTAAAATGTCAATGTTCAGACTCTGCTGGCTCCTTAAACTATAAAGCATCCCCTTTACCACAATTTGCACCATCTCTCTTCACCTATAGTATCACCTCTTTAGGATAGATGATTTTAAAATAAAAAGTAAGATGGTTTGTTAACATGTTGGCTCCTTCAATACTAACTTGAAGTTCTGTGATATTAAACTAATTCTACAGACCTACTTCCCTCTTTTTTCTTGGCCCACCTATATCCTCATATTTCATCTCCAGTGAAAAATGATCCTTAGATATGATTCTTTCAGGTCAAAGACACAAGTTTAGGGAAATATAGGATCTGCTCCAGGTTTAAGATGGCATTCATGGGTTCTCAGCCTCCTCCCCATCTCCCATTCAGACCACACTAGGTGGGTATGCATATTTATGGGAGAGGTCAGTTGTAGTTCACATTTTTTTAATGGAATGTTTCTTTTTCTAATATTCTTATAGCTTTTATTAGTGGATTTTGAGGGAAATAAATATTTTAAAATGCCTTAACTTAGTCATTTTTAACAACGACTCTCAGATAACCTTTCTTAAATCAAAAGTAAATGAAACCCTAGCCCACTGGCTATGGAATTAAGTATTTGGTCATTGGTAAAGAATCCAGACATTAGAATGATGATCATTAAGTGAAAAACAGGAAAAAAGTCAATGTCCATGAGCACTACCAAGATAAAGAAGTTTTTAAGTAGGTAGCATATTTATGTTACAATGTCTTTTAATCTCAGGAATGATATGGTGGGAAAAAAACAATCTTCAAAAGTAGTGAGTACAACTTAGACTTTTGGCTTAGTTTTTTAAATAATAGATCTTCAACAATATTCTGAAGGGAGCTTGGATAGCCTACATAAAAAGCATGAGGGGTTTCAAGTATAGTTTCATATCATTTCCATGAAATAGGAGATTGAGTTGGCCCCATCATAGCTTAAAATCTTGTTTGCATCATCTTATGAGCCATCTTTTTCTAAAACAGATGAATTTCATCTACACTAACGTCCACTGAAGTAAATAACCCTCTTCATGATAATCACAGCAAGGGCAATAGGGAATTCTCTGCAGCAGTTACAGTTCCATCTTCAATGGACTGACCACTCACTTTGATGTTGTGCAGACTGGAATAAGTTCCATCCAGGGCTTGATGAAAGCTTCATCAGTGGCACACAATGTTTAGCTTTTAGGTCCTTAAATTCTTAACCATCCACTAAATTTACATTAAGCTAATGTGCACTTAGTATTTACTTTGATCTTCTAGCCGCACACTCCAAATATTTTCCATCAATCACATTTTTTCATCTCTTATTAGTGGAAGATACACATGCTGTACTTTTTACATTATGCCTGACTCACTCTGTATTTCAGAATTTTCTTACTGTCAAATGACTAATTCAAAATGAATTATGATACTTATTGTCTTATCCCTTCCCACTTTTTAATTATTTCAACTCTGTTTGTATCATAACCTTTCCTGACTAGAATTTGCAGCATTGCTGTTCCTGTTATGTTAGGACTAGTAATACTCGTAAAACTCCTCGAAACTGTTTAAGAACAATCAACATGTACGCACTCACAAATGACAACAGCTGAGAATAAGTTAGCTGCTTGTGGCCAATACCGTACCCATTGGTTTAGGATAGTGTGCTCTAGTACCCAGCTTTCTTGTACCTCTTTAAGACTTGAAATGTAGATTTAGTAATGCTGTTAACTGACCAGCTAAATTAGCAATGCTGCTCTCCCAGGTTAGTGCTCCTGATTAGAAATATGGGCAAATACTGATGAGTATACTAAGCTTTTACATAATAAGATTTGGCTAAAGAACTGGAGATGGTTGGCATTATAAGGATCCTATTTGTATCTCAATTTTCACATCAGGAAAATCTTGACTGCCTACTCTGAGAACACAAAACTCATTTTAATGATTACTAAATCCTCTTCCATATGGTAGCATTTTCACCTTTAAAGGTTTAGAGATTTGCTGCTTAATGCTGTTAAAGTTAGGCAGTAGACTGTTATATTTTTACTTCTAGCTGCATAAATGTGAAGGTTACCCATGGGAACCAAAGGAAACCCTATTGGCATCACTGACATTTAGATGGAAAGTCTACACTACTCATTCACTTCCAATTTGCTGAACTATTACATTCATAGATTTAAAACAGATACTTTCCACTTTTTCCCTTCTTAGCCTGGCACCTTATACCAGGCTAGTGGTACATAATCAAATATTTTTATGATAGGAAAGAGGTCATTATTTGATATTTATGGCTACCATGCAATAAGATGACATTAAAATCTAACTCTCTGCTTGGGCTCGAATTTGTTTTCAGCTGTCTTAAATCCAAGGCCAAAATGTTAGCTAAGAATATCACCAGCATTTATCTACAATGTCCTTAAAAATCCCACAGAACTGCCTTAGTTCCCCCTGATGCCAGTGAGGGGCTGGCTGGGCAGGCCAAGGGGTAGTCTTCACTAGCTGCTTTATATTCCCAGTAGGGCTTGCCCACGTTCATTGCACTGCAGTTGGAAGAAGTCTGTTCCACCTTGAACCAGGATAAGTGTAGCCAATATTCTCTGCCTCTGTTTGGGCCTCGGGGCCGGAGTGGGACAGAGGGACTCCAGCAGCATTTTAGCTTGGTTTGGAGAAAGCCAGCACCAGGATCATCAGAGGGGGCCAACCAACTCAGACGCGCCGGCAAAACCCTTGGCTCTTCCTGGCTCTCTGGATTCTCACCTGCCCAGGTGACAGAATTCAGGCAGAGCTCAAACAAGCTCCATCCCAGCAGGCTGTGGGTAAGGCCAGCAACCTTTGTATTCAATTATCATCCAGTTCTCCTGGTCTTGAACTCCACTGTGTCATAACTACTCTTAAGGCTGAACAGAACAGTTTACTGCCATGCCAGTCAGGTGTGCTGGACACGTTCTGTGAATCTTCAGATTTGTGTCCATCCATCCCCAATACCTCCCCCACCTACCCCGCCATCAGGGAACACCCACAGCCTGCATAAGGTGCAGCCAAATGGGTGAGCTCAGTGTTGCTATGCTGAAGGGGCTGCCAGATGGGTCTCATGGTCTCTCTCCAAGGCCATGCCTGAGCTGGGGTTGTAAAGCTGCAGAACCCTTTTTAATAAATAGAGAATTAATAACAACAATAACACAAATGCCACAGAACTAGTTTCTGATGATGGGTCCATCCCAGCCATTAAAGATGAAAAGGCACAAATCATGATTTCCATGTATCCCTTCTCAAATACACATTTTTCTAAATGGAACTCTATAGTTTTCCTAGAAGGAAAAAAAAGTGATCTTTGGTATGATTGCTGTTATTCAGGATATCATTGAAATACATTTAACTAGGCATCTACTGTTTGGGGAATTGGCAGTGATTGAGTTCCAGTTCATTACTTTCAGGGCTGTGATGCTATTGCCAGGGCCTCA
This sequence comes from Taxidea taxus jeffersonii, assembly GCA_003697995.1. Classification (NCBI taxonomy): domain Eukaryota; kingdom Metazoa; phylum Chordata; class Mammalia; order Carnivora; family Mustelidae; genus Taxidea; species Taxidea taxus. The sequence continues at coordinate 7,207 of ML102545.1, forward strand.
AAATCAGTGAGATGACCTAAGCCCAGGTCAGAGAGGCTACAATAGCACAAAGGCAATTATACTGCAAGAAAAATGTTGTCCACTAATCAGCTGGCAATCAATTACTAAGAAGAGAAGATAACCCTCTCCCCACTCAAGCTCTTCAGTATTAATAGTGCCATCGTGTAATTACTTTCGGCTTGGGCAGGTGCATGAAAGGACAGACTCTGTAGCACACTGCTTCGAAGATTAATGAGTTCTGTCAATTTGCCCAGCAGACATCTGATTCTCCAGCTTTCGGTAGCTACTGGTTTTACACTTGCCTCAGGGTTTTTCTCCCCCTGAAAAAATTAGCTAGTCATTTAAATACATTCAATAAGCGTACATCTTTAAGGAAGGGGGAAAAAACCCCTAATTTTGCAATGAGGTATGAACCAAAAATACTCTTCATCTGAATACTAACATAGCAAGTGGTTCGTAATGGCAGTACTCTTTCAGTCACACGTTATTTTTGGTTATCGCAGTTAGTGAGGTGCAGGATTCGGAGTCTACAGAAACCCCCCAAAGTGGGATCATGTAAACTCAGCATCCTTGATATCCCCCCTTCTCCTTGCTGGCCTAGAAGCTATAAAAGAAAAAACTGCGAGAGCTCCAGTAAATAATGGGACTATTTTAACGCTTCCTACAATACAAATGGCTTGACCGAAGAGGAAAATTTTAGACCACTGATTTTCTGGGTAAAAGCCATTGAGAATTCCCCCAAACCCCTGCCCCAAAGACAAATGCAGCACTAGCCCAGAGAACCTGGTCACCCAAACCCATACATTTGTGTCAGAACAGGAATTGCCTATAAACTGAAATGAATATCAGGAAATTTGCTGTTGCTCTAAATTGATATTTTACAACCCAACTACTGTAAAATCTCATAATCTTTAAATACACAAAGTCAATGTACTAAATGGCTATTTTATGATGCTACCTAATGCCTCCGATTTGTTTCTCATGAGGACCTAAGTCTTCCTAGTTCATGGCTCTCCTTCGATTGCTCTTTCAATGAGTGAATGAATAAAAAAAGAAGAAAAATCTGACTCAACATTATTTGTTCCTCTACCTTTCTACCTCCATTTAATGTTATGATCAGCCACCCATGAAATTTTTTTCCAGACTACATTTACTGGATATTAGATTTTGCTAATTAATTCTTTATATTAATTTCTTCCAAAGCAATGTTATCAATTGTTTCCAGTAAAAGGGAAAAATGAAAGAAAGAGAGAGAGAGAGAGAAGAAGAAAGAAAGGAAGGAAGGAAGGAAGGAAAGGAAAGGAAGAAAAGGAAAGAAAGAAGGAAAGCCCAGCCATAACTTGATTTTCAAACAGATGATTTTAAGCCTACCTAAATGCTATATATGGTCATGTTTATCACCGACCCATGTTCATTGGTTGGTGTTATGTAAATTATTATTTTTTACAGTAATAGACAATAGGGAATACTTTTGATATGGAGAAACTATTCCTAAGAAGATTACAGTACCTGTGCTTCCTTGAAAAACAAAGTCTCATGCCTCTAAAGCTATTAATCTTCAAGGTTGGAAATATTTTAGAACCCACATCAGAGAATCTTCATCAAAAAGAGAAGAGTAACATATTACCAAAGCCATGACCCCATACAAGTCAACAAGGACTAACACCACCTCCATGATAAAAAAATCTTACCTATTTGAATTTTCCTCCTTACAGTATTTTTACCTAAGAGGATACTTTTTATTCATCCAGGAGTTACACAAGAAATCATTTTCCTCAAATATCTGTTATCTTCTGATGAAGCCCTTGGCAGCTAGGTCAGTTACGAGTATCCAGCCCAGAGGTGAGAGCTATTCTGTCTGCAGATATAATTCTGGAAACCTAACCTAACCTAACCCTGTGACAAGCCAGGCTACTATCTCTGGTGCCACAAGGGGTGTCAAAGAGCAAACTAATTTCAATCACATACATTCAAATATATTAATGTGTATGTGTATTTAATTAGTACTTAAAAACCACTCAGTGGGGACCTGGGTGGTGCAGTTGGCTAAGCATCTAACTCTTGGTTTTGGCTCAGGTCACGATCACAGGGTCTTGAGATTGAGCCATGCTTTTGGTTCCATGCTTAGCTCAGAGACTACTTAAGATTCTCTCTCCCTCTTCCTCTGCCCCTCCCCCCTCACTAAAAATAAATAAATAAATCCTAAATAAACAAATAAATATTACTCTGACTACTAATTCTTGCTCACTAGCTGAATACTTAAAAGGCCAATATTTAAGATATATTTGGATGTTCTTCCCAAAAAGGAATATCTAAACAGTGTGAACTGAATGGATAGGGAAGAAAATGGGCAATACTATAGGCAATAAAAGCACCATGGAAAATCTCTCAAAATCACTGCTCTATGATTAGATGTGCTAGTAACTAATCCTGATGGGCCTATTATTATTATTATTGGATAAAGAAAGACAACACCTAGTGGAGATATAAAATATCTGGACCCTGTCAACCCTGACTACACAGGACAAAAGAAAAAAACTAAATTTGATTTCAATATATCTTTAAGAGGGAAGAAATAAGAAAACTGAAGGGGCTACAGCAGAAGAGAGATCATAGGAGAACAGGGTAATTTTCCATCTCTGACCTTGATCCATCCTGGATTGTATCTCATCTAGATGGTTTTCTGTCGGGTCGAGTGCTTCTCAAGTAAGAGCTGCCCTTACCTGGAAAGGGCAATTATGACAGCCCAGTCAGAATTTCCACCAGTGTGCACCCTGCCAGTGGCTACGTACAGAGGTATGCTTACCCACCTGATTGCATAGAGAGGCAAGCACAGGTCCACTTAGATGGAGGGGCATTTCCTGGAGACCCCAAAGCTGCCAGCTTCTTTTATCCAGGAGACAGATTTGATTAGCATGCCCTGAAATACAAAGGCTGAAAGAAACAAATACCATCTCTCTGTGTTTCCCTCTATGTGAAACCTAGCACCTTTCCTAAGACCCTATAGAGAAATTACCTAGGACCCATGAGGGGATAAATCCCCAAAGCAGGACATATAGACAATTTAGGCCCTCAGAACAATTTTTTTTTCCCAGCCTCAAGAAACACCTTCATCGGGTACTCCAAATATGAAACCATGAAACTCTATAAAATTCAATTTTACATTTTAAATTCAAAGTAAATTAGTCAAAAAGCTTTTTTCAGATATAATACTAAAAAAAATAACAGTTGATACTTAGTGCTTCCCGAAGTTAAGCACATGCTAAGTGCTTAACATGTGTTAGCACTTTCAAGCCTCATAACAACTCCATAAGGCAGGTACAATTATTATCCCCATTTTACAGATGAAGAAACTAAGGCACAAAGAGATTTAGTAATTTGCCCAAGATCAAATGGCAAGATAAGTGGTAAATCTGGGATTCAACTTCAAGGAATTTCCCTCAGAGTCTATGCTTTTTACCACTGCATTATGAATAGGATGTTTTAAAAAATCATACTACCAAGACAGGACAAAAACAACAGAAAGAATTTTCTAAATTGTATGAAATAATAGGTTCAATAATGATCATGACATATAATTGAGAAATATTGTGATAGAGCTATTTAATCAACCTAACATATCAAAACACCCCACTTGCAAGCCCGAGGCTGAGTCAATTAAATTCTTGAATTCATCAAAGTTTGTTTTCAGTGCTCCTCACGCTAAGTGTCCATTTTTCATCCAACTAATTTTTGTAGTGGGCTGGCACTATACTAACTACATCATTGGATTTCATCTACAAGACACAAAATTACCTCTTTCTGGTCAGAATGTCTATGAAGACTGGCTTGGACTGAAGGACTTTCTTAGAGGACCTACAAAAGACTGCAAGAAGTCATCATCCACCTCCAGTAACCCAACATTGTCTATTCCTCCTTCCTCTAATGCCCCAGGCATGGTAGGCTTTCGATATACAAAGACACACTGGCAACAGTTTAGGTAGCTTCCTTGCTGTATCATTTCCAAAGCAGGTTGAACTACACACAAGAGAAAACTGAACCTGGGGTGGCAAATAGAGATCTGTTTGTTTCCACACAATAAGAGGCCAGAAGGTTGAAAATCCTGGGCTGGTGTAGCAATGCCATAATGTCATTGGTACAATGCTTTTTATCACTGTTTTGTCACGCGCTTTGAGTACAGACCCAGTTTGTGTTGTCTCAGACACTATGATGCTGGCAGGAAGGGAGAAAGGCAAGGTGAAAGGCACATGCCAGCTGAGCCTGGCTCTCACCTAAGGAACTTCCCTGAATGTCTAACACTGAGACTTGTATTTATATCTCATTGTCCTGAACTGCATCATGTTTCCACCCCCAAACAACAAAGGAAGGAGTTGTGTTTTTTAACTGGGCACTTTGTCAACTGGAAAAATAATTTGGATTATGACAGTAATAAAAGAATAGAACTGGGGTGTCAACTCTCAGCCTGCTACACTCACATTAGTCATGCATGGGAGAATCCTCACACTGCTTGCTGTATCTTGCCTCTGCTTAACCAATTTTGTAATTTGGACTCTGTTGACATAAGGACACTTCTGGTTATAAGTAAAAAGAAAACAGTTCAAGTATAAAAAACATAGATTAAGTGCAAGAATAAATTTAATAAGTTTATATAAAATTAAAAGTCTGGAGTATACTGGCTTCAGGTATAGCTAAATCCAGGAGCTGAAACAGTGTCAACTATCTTCTTTTCCTCTTTTCCTCCTCCTCTTCTCTCAGACAAGCTTCTATGTAGCAGAGAAAATAAAATGGCTGCTGGCCATCCACATTCTATAAAGAGTATTTCCAGTGGAAAGAGTTGTTATGAATGATACTGAGGTTCCAAGGATGAGTGATCTTCAGGAGGAGTTCACAAGTCTAGAACTCTACTTTTCTAGAGTTCACAAGTGGAAATGCTATATTTTTTTGGATGAACCAAGCTATGTAAGTTATACTCCACTAAATTGAAATAATTTTAAAATATATTGTTCATTTTTAGAACATACTTGGCACCTATCATTGTTAAATAAATATGCCATCAACTCTAAGATCATAAGACTGAGCATTCTATCCCAAAATGTATTCCAAAAAGCAAAGGTTTTGGCATGTTACATAGAAAAGGGGTTCCGTGCAATGAGTATCAGAAACCATGCATACTGCATCTTATTGTAATAGACTTAAAATGTTCACTAACATATTTAGAGGTCCTAAAGTTAGGTACTAAAATTAGGAAACTGATATAATTCTATATAATCCAGCATTGTCTCAATTTTACCATGTAAGAATTTTTTGAATTGAATGAACAGAATGAATAAAAATCAGCCCCAGATTTGAAAGAAACTGTAAAAGGCAGGAAAGAAATGAGAATTACAATTTACACTTTATAATGTGTCACATGACCCCCCTCCTACCTCTAAAGACATAATTCCATATTCATGCCATAATACAAGTCATAACTATAGCAAAGGTAAGCAGGGACCAAAGCAGTGAAAAGATGAGAGAATGGTTCACTTTGGTATTTACTGGGAGATTGAGTTATTTCTTTTAGAAGCAGCTCTGTCTTCCAACAGGAATCTAAGTGCATTTTGACAGGAGGTTGCTGAATGGTTCATGTTGTTTACGATACAGTGTTTCAGTTACTTAATTATACACTGAAGTACCTAGAAATGAAATATCTCTTTTATGTACAACACACCTAATAGAGCATTGTCTAGGATGAAACTACATGGCTCTCTTTGTATTCAGGCATGTCGTTCAGTGGCTTATGCATTAATAGGCTATGTACTTGATGTTGACAATAACTATAAGCCTTCAGCAAAAACTAAACTGGTCTAGTGGCCCTCTCTTAGTACACGTTCTGCTTCCCTACATTCACACCATTGTGCCAGCTATTCCTAGTATGTGAATGCCTGAATGCCTGATTCCTATCTCTTCTATGAAGTCATCTCTTACAGTAATAACAATAACAGTTAATATTTAGTAGGCACATGTGTCATGGTCTAAGTGCTAAGCACACATAATTTATTTTGATCTCCATATACCTTAAAGCCCCATGGGGTCAGTTTAATAATCATCCCCATTTTATAGGAGTTCTAGGCAACATGTTCTGATCATTTCCCAAGAACCATTTTGGAAATTTTCCATTAATGCATGGTTCTATAGAGAGAACAGGTACTGTCCCCATCCCTTGACCACTTTGACACAGCACTAGTTATAGGTGTTTTGTGTCAGATTCAAACATAAAAGGTTACACAGAATGTCTGAACTAAGGCTGGCTGTTGAGGAATACGGTAGGTTGTTGAAATCAAGTAAACATGAGCTTACTGGGGCACACAGACCTTGAAAATCATCATCACCTAATTACTCTCTAAGCTGTCCAGTCTGGATCAGATGCGCCATATATATATATATACACACACACATATATATACAGTCTGTTACATCCAAAGAAAGATGCAGGAATCCATTCACTGAAACTGATATTGTGCCTTCAAGAAGTATTTGATTTCAGCATTTAAAATACCGTGCTCCACTGGTTTAATTTTTATAAATGTTCCTTCTCTTATAGATCTTCTCAATAGCCACATCAGAGGAAAGTGAAGCAAGAATAAGCTTCTCATTCAGGCACTCAGTACACTCCTGCTTGATTGGAATGGATATTGTACATAATATGTCCCTACAGATGTTTCCTCCAGTGGGGCACATTGAATTTCATTTAAATGCCAAGGCACAAAATCTAAAACAATGTGACTTTAACAAAAAATCTGATGAGGAATTTGATGAGAAAATGGCAAGAATTCCTGTGGCATTTGGGTAACAATTTCAAGCCTTCATTTTAATAGAATAAACAGGATCATATTTCATTCAAATCTGGCAATGAGATGAGCTTTGGGTATTACATTGATATAAACCAATAAAGAATTTGCAAATTTGAAGCACTAATTAACAGACACAATATTAAATGAAAAAAGTTTGCTCCAGGGGCAAATATATTTTGAAGACTTTAAACTTTTATTAAAAGACATTTTTTGAATCACTTCTTTCGTAGTTTACTCTTTTGCTGGTTTTTACAAAATATGGGAATACTGTGGTATTTTCAAACTGATATCTTCAACGCAGTATCTGATATCCTTTCTTACCTTTTTGAGGCAATACATCAATGTCATAGTGTTTTGAAATGTACAGAAAAATAAGCCAAAACCTGAGACTAAGTATCACACAATAATCAGAGCAGGTTTCATTTAAGATACTTCATCAGTGGTTAAAGTCCAACAAACCGTAGTTTGGTGTTCAAGTTGACCCTAATAGATATATCCTATAACAATTACCAGAGCCATTCCTAAGATATAGCAAATTAAGCCAACTACTGCCAAAGGGAAGGGTAGATATGCAGAAAGGCAATGATAATGGCAGAACGATATGGTTCCACCATCTTGGATTAGAAGAGACTTGAGATTTTATTCATATAATCATATAACTCACTTAATTCCACCATTACTATGTCAAGGGTATCCACTCAAACACCATGTGAATGCCTTTGTGACTTCTTGTACCCACAGATGTCTCTGGGATGCTAATTTGAATCCTATTTCACCTAGATGAAAATGTGAAGGAAGGTAGAGGGATAGGTGTGAGAAAATACAGTGGACTGAGGTCTTGCAGGCATTTAACACTTCTTAAATAAATGACCTGTTAATTTTCAACTCCATGCAAAAATTTTTTCATAACAGTTCTAAAGGAAGAACTCTCTGAAGCCTACAGCACACAAATGCACTACAGAAAGAATGTTCTTCACCTAATTGCAAGGCTGCAGTTACTTTCTTGAGACTACAATATCTAAAACATATATATCTAAAGATTCATACTTCAGAAAATGGATATGTCAGCCAGAATGTTGAAGAATCAAATATGTAAAAATGACTTTCACATAAACTATTGTGGGCGGGCTCTGTGTGTGTGTGTGTATGTGTGTGTGTGTCTGTGTGTGCCTGCGTATCTTTATTTGAATGTGTGTATTTGTAAACAAGTAGTTATTTTGTCCTAAGCATGTATTCAGCACAAGTCAGATGGTGTTAATACTACCTGATCCAACAATTTTGCAATCTGTGCCCCACTTACAGGTTTTCACAGAGAATTAATTTGTTTGCACTATGATTAACTACCACATTCTCTAAATGAAAGAAAAGGGGGATTAAGTATGGTATAAGGAGACTTATATACACCTTAACCTCATATAAGAAAGATATTACCACATCTATACACAAATGGGGAAAGTAAGACCCAGAAAGGTGAAGCACCTGTCTAAAATCACACAACTGACAAATAAAAGTGCAAGGACCAAATAAATTTGACTCCAGAAGCCAGGCTTCTTCTCACTCTACTAGAACATCATAAAAATTACTTAAAAAGTGAAAGATTGAATCAAATTAGTTAAGCCATCAAATAACTAATTTAACTCATTTTAATTCATTCATCACTCAAAAAATTACATCTGACCTAGTGCCAAGAATATGTTTCATGAAAACTGTGAACCAGATTCTGTTAAAGAAAGCTCAGGAACAAATGTGTGCTCAACACCCTGCCCCTTTGGTGTGCCATGTTTTTAATTAGAACCTTATCCCTAGCTCCATTTTACCTCACTCTTTTTTCCTATTTCTCCAATTCGTCATATTTTACATACCCTTGTTCACAACAAGCAGTGCTTTCTGAAAGAAAGCATACTACAAAATTTTCTTCTAGTGCATTAATTAGAACTTACTAGGTCAACCAGTGTTCTGAGTACCATTCCCCACCCCTAGTTTTTGAGATAAGGGATATTTTGTGGATATGTTTATACTCTCCTTAACACAAATAAGTGATACTGTATTGTATTATAGGATCTATTGACTATATATCATAGTACTTACATACTGTCAATTTTACATCAGAGATTTAAGTTATGGAATATCAAGAGTAAGTGTAAACATCACTCGAAGACTTTATCTCCCCTACTGGAAAAGGATTTAGTGCATTTGCAGTTATATAGGAATTGCAGTCTTGTTATTGTGCTTATTTGGAGATTAAGTATAGTTTAAAGGTATGTGTGTGAACACCAAGTTAATACAGGGTGGTTTTGTGATGGTTAATTTATGTGTCAGTTTGACTGGATTATGGGTTGTCAAAGTATTTGGTTAAACATAATTTCTGGATGTGTCTGGTGACAATGTTTCTGACTGAGATTAACATTTGAATCAGAAGACTAAGTACAGGAGGTTGCTCTTCCTACTGTGGGTGGACCTCCTTTAATCTGTTGGAGACCTCAGTAGACTAATAAAGGCTGAGTAAGAGATAATTCTTGCTCTCTGACTGTCTTCACAATAGGACATCAGTCTTCTGCCTTTGGTTTTATATTTTGACTAGAACTTATACCATTGGCTCTCCTGCTCTTGGGCTTTCATCTCAGACTGGAACTTTACCATCAACTCTCTTGAGTCTCCAGCTTACTAACTAACTGCACATCTTGGACTTCTCAGCCTTTAAAATCAGGTTAGCTAATCCCTTATGGTAAATCTCTCTCTTTTTATAATTTATACATGTATATGCATATATAAATATATACATGTCGGGGCTTAGGGGATGTAATGAATGCACTTTTCATGTGAGAAGGATGAATTTCAGGGAGCCAGGAATGGAATATTATGAGCTGAAATGTATGTTGAAGTTCTAGCCCAAATGTGATATTTGAAGATAGGACCTCTGGGAGGGAAACAGGGTTAGACTGATTAGATTATAAGGGTGGAACCTTCATAATAGTATAAATAAAAGATACCAGAGAGCTTGCTTGCTCATTCCCTGCATGAATTCACTTAGGAAAAGTCACATGGGAACACAGCAAGAAGGTGGCCATCTGAAAGCCACAGAGAAAGCCCTCAACAAACCCAACCATGCTGGCACCCTGATCTCAAATATCTAGCCTCCAGAACTGTAAGAAAATTAATAACTGTTGTTTAAGTCACCCAGTCTGTGGTATTTTTTTAATGGAAGTCCAAAAAGACCAAGTTACATATTTTTTAAAGACCAGATTGGAATTCTATAAGTCCCTGAGTATGTCTTTTCCAATCATATATTCCAAAACTAGGGAAATAACCACAGGATGGATTTGTCTTAGTCCCTTCAAGCTCCTACAGCAATAATACCATAAGGTTGGTGGCTTCTAAACAACTAAAGTGTATTTCTCACAGTTCTAAGGTCTGGGGAGTCCAAGACCAAGATGCCAATAGACTGGATGTCTGCCAAGAGTCCATTTTCCTGTTCATAGATGGCAACTTCTTGATAATATCCTCACATGGTAGAAGGAGCTTGGGAGCTCGGTGGGGGCCCTCTTTTAAAAGGGAACTAATCTCACTTATGAGGGGACCACCCTTATAAACTAAGCACCCCCTCTAAAAGGCCTCACCTACTAATACCATCACACTGGGCATTAGGTTCCAACATATGAATTTGGGCAGGGGGAGGGTAAACAAACATTCAGCCCATAGCAGTTTGGGAACCCACTGAACCCACTGTGAGATGAGCCTGGGCTAAAATTCCATTCATCATTTACCTCCTTAAGCTTCAGTTCTGACTGGTAGACCACAGTGACGTTGTTCAACCTTCTGGAATTAATGTCAGTTCAGAGCAGCCCCCAAAAGTGTGACTGTTTTTTTTTTCTTTTTTCAATGTGCACGAACCTTAGTAAAAGGCCATGGGATCCTTTAGGAAGACTGGAAGAAAGATTAACAATATCATTTTAGGCAATGGAGCAGGGCCCTTCATCAAGGAGTCCTGGCCTCCAATTCATTCACGGGGTTCTGGGTCTATAAACTGGCTCAAGCCTGATAATTGATAGAGGGATCCTGACTCTCTGCTTTGATGATTCAGTTAGACTGCTATTCACTTGACCCAGAACTCTCTCATTTAACAGATCAAATAAGAGTTTAGTAGCTTGTCCTTCTATTTCACTGCTAGGGACACCATGATGAACTCGACAATACCACAGGTCTATGCAAGTCAAGACTATTCTGAATACTGCTTTGACTCTATTGGCCATTATGGTAGCCACACCCATATTGTCTTTAACAATTAAGGGCTACTACATGGCCCCTGTCACCCTAGAATTCAGTTATCCTCACTGTATTTAGTTGTACAATTCGGCAGTAGCAATTCCCACTGTAATTTCTGAACTGCAAAGAAGAATGACTATAGACTCTTCAGGATGCTAGGGCTCCCTTCACAAGTTCTCCATAGTGGTGGTGAAAGGTGTGCCCTCTGGACTCTTCTAGGGTAGAAGAGCAGGCCTTATATGATAAATCCACTCTACCCTTTCAGGGTTGTGTGGCTCAGTGTGTATGAGTGTGCAGCCCAGAGGGGAGGGGGCAAAGGACAAAGGCAAAGGAGGGGGTATTTAAAAATTAAAATAAAACAGAACTCTCATGTAGAGTTTTTTTATTACAAAGTGCTTATTCCTTGCAGTACTAATTCTACCAAACGACAATCTTAAAGCAAGGACTTGGCTCTTTCTTTTAGTTGAATATAGTTTTTCCAAGGTTGGGACAACTCAGTACCCTTCACAAAGATAGTGTGAATTTTCCCTATCTTCTAAAGATAGTGACATTGCTTTTTTTCTATTTCCAAGCAAGAGGTAAGTGCCTACAAATATAAATGAGCCACAGCTTGCAGATGAAGGGCCTGATTGTCTTTTAAGACACCAGCATGAATCAAAGCCAAAGGGGAGGAAAGTACTGCCCATCCAGCATTGATACTATCAACAAAACTTGAAGAAAATTGAATTCTGTATTTAAAATGTCATTAACTGTGAAAATAACTGGCATGCTAAAGAATGAAAAACAAATTAAAATTTTTTACCCCAATATCTATTCTAATAGTTTAGCTTTACCAGTATACAGAGCAATACAGAGCTGTTTTTTTTAATTAAACTTGCATACCTTCAAATTAAAAAACCATCTGGGAAAATTATTTGCATATTACACAGTTTAAGTGCTAAGACTGTGATGGGTTTGCCTCCTAGGCTGGTGCATTTGAGATATAAACTTTTAAAATTTATTTTAGTGAATACTGTTTATATCTGCATTCTGATCATGTATAAGGCTATTTTTCTTAGAGAAAATTTTGGAAACATTTGGTTTTACATAATAAAAAAAAAAAGTGAGCCAACAGTTTATTTTCCACTCCTTCATCTATGGGTAAATTCATGAATATGGGTATCAATGAGTCACTTTATATCATTCAAGGACAGATATGGAAAGTTTGAATTTTAAGTATCAAACATTATTCTTTAATTTCAACTGGTATCTATGATCTCATATACAATCTCATTTTAATCTATTTATGTTTCTGTTTGTCCCACTAGACTATGAGCTTTTTGAAGATAGTGATTCAGTCTTACTCAATTTTTCACATCCAGTGGCTAGCGCCATCCCTGGCATGAATCTCTATGGGCAGGAGATTTTCAGCCCAAGACCTCCATATGAAGGTTTTTCTTTAGTTCTTACAATTGAATGGAATGTAGCATTGCAGTAAAATTCAGATAAAAAAAAGCTACAACACTATCCAGCAGGCTGGCTGCTCCCTTGTCTGCAATCTCTAGTAGCATTACAAAAATAATACTTTGTAGTAATTGAGTCCTAGGAAATCTCCATTTCCAATCTGCATAGAGCCTTATGCAGCAGTCTAGGAGCAGAAATTCTGGGAATTCTGCTACTGCCTCTAAGACCCAAGCTCTCAACCTTATCCCCATCTTACTTCTTTTTAAACCCCTGGTACATAAAATTTAATTATCATGCACTCCAGCTTATGACACATGGCTATTATCTGTCCGTACAAAAAATTTTAAAAACCCACCCATTTTATTTTTGCTATAATATATTAGATACATATTTCCTTAGACATACAAGTTTCCTCAAAAAGTAGCATGTGGCTTAGTTTATTTAAACTTAGAATGTAATTTTCTTATATAGGCAATATTTAATTACTAAATGTACCAATAATCATATACTGTTTCCTATGTGTTCACTAAACATTATGCTTTTGGTTTCTGTTCATTTTGCATGTAATTGAGTGAATATAATCCATTACTTGTGACTTTTGTGTTCCATCATATAAATATACCATAATTTACTGAGCCACCTTTTTAATACCTCCTAATCCTCACTACCACAAATAATCCTGCAATGGACATACGTTTCCACTTGTGGGCTTATCTGCATGCTTCATTTCTTTGAGTAGTGTCAGATCTCCCTCCAGGATGGCCATACCAGTTTATACCCCTATCAGCACTTCTTATAAGTTCTCGCTTCTCCATATCCCTGCCAGCACTTGATACTACATGTTTTTTAATCTTTGCCAATTTAATGGATATAAAAAATTTATTGCATATAAATAATGGCTGGTGCCTTATTTTCCAGGTAGTTGATGCTCTAAAGAGATGTTACTGGTTTTTGTTGCAGTGAGAGTTGGCATTCTTGTCTTGCTCTCACCCTCAAGAGGAAAACATCTAATATCTGCAAGGAGCATGATCCTTGCTGCATTTTTTCAGTGGATAGACTTTCTAAATTTAAGGAATACTTATTATTTTTCAATAAGTTTCTTCAATAAGTATTAAGAACTTAATGTATAATTGTCACTGTTCTAGGACCTACAGATACAATAGCAAACACGACTGAAAAAAATCCCTGTACTCAAAGATCTTGTGGCAGGAAAACCAGAAAATACACAAGACAATTAAGTTAGATAGGAATACCTACCAGACCAAGATGCTAAATTAGCACAACTTCTAGATCTCTCCCCTAAGACTGATCCCACTAAAAATACCAAGATACTGAGAAAAATTTGAGAAAGCCCATGGGGCATTGTTGTTGGTGATGGAAGAAAGTGAACAGATTCACAAAATATTTTGGTAAATATTGGTGACTGTGTGTGTACAATGAGTTTCTAAAAGAGAAAGTGACAACCATTGTGGTGACGGTGACTAACTTCTTAAAAGTCAAAAAAAATCATGTGAAAACAGGACAATAGCTATATCACACACATGACATCTTCAACCTTATTCCAATCAGAGATGAAATATACAAACTGTATTAAAATTGGTATTAACATAAATAGAATTAATGACAAATCTCTCAACAATATGTTTCACGTTTGCGAGGAAATACTCATGTGCACTTGGCATTATTGCCAGGCGTTCATAACTATTCTTTTTTCTTTTTTTTTTGTTCATAACTATTTTAAAATTCTTAGATTGAGATTTTTTTAAGTATTTATTTATTTATTTATTTGACACAATGAGAGAGAGAGAGAGAGCACGCGCACAAGCAGGCGGAACAGCAGGCAGAGGGAGAGGAAGAAGCAGACTTCCAAGGAACAGGGAGCCCGACGTGGGACTTGATCCCAACATGCTGGGATTGTGACCTGAGCCAAACGCAGATGCTTAACCAACTGGGCCACCCAGGCGTACCTAGACTGAGACTTTTTTTAATAAAAAAAGAAAACTAGGTTTCATTTTTGTCAAACAGGGTGTTCCAAGCTACCAATCTCAGGTGAGGGTTCCCACTGCTTGAAGGATGGCAGAGACCACAGCAATACCAACCACCAGAAATAGGAGCCCACGGACACTGGCCCACTGCACCTTCTATAGGTTCAGAGCTCCCAGGGAAGAACTCAACACACAAGACACCAGCCAGAAAAATGCTTTACTCACTAAAAGAGGAAGAGACACAGCAAGATCAGTGTCTGCACTGTGAGCCAGTTTCTCATGGCCAAGGGGGTCTCTCCCAATAGCCCATGCAGGGCAATGACTGCACATATACTCCTCTCGGGCTGCAGAAGAGTAGAGAAGAATAGGGTTGGCCAGGTGCCACATGACAGACACTTAATAATCAATACAAGAAACTCACTGCACATCCAGGGCAGGGAAAGGTTTCTCCTAATAAGGAAGAAGAATCTGGGGCCAAACAATGGCTCAGTACCCAGCCACAAAAGATATAAACATATAAAATATAAAACATATTAGGGAATAGCCCAGGCCCAGGGCACTGACTAGGCATCCCTTGGTGTGTAACAGGTCATATGATGACTGCTTCCCCAACAACTTTTATAGACAGGCACAATTTATTCTCTTTCCATTCTTAAGTACTTTTTTACATGAGCATCAGAAGGGCTACTGATAGAAAATCACAAACACCATTAAGAAAAAGCTATCCAAGTGTTGTATGACAAATTCCGATTTTCTCATTCATCCTCCTCCTTCTCCAACATATGACATGTTAATTAAGAAAAATTGCTGATTTGGGGGCACCTGGTGGCTCAGTCAGTTAAGGGCCCATCTCTTGGTTTCAGCTCAGGTCATGATCTCATGGCTCAAGAGATCAAGGCCCACCCACACCCCATCCAGGTCTTATAGGGTTCCATGTTCAGCAGGGAGTCTGCTAGAGATTCTCTCCCTCTGCCCCTCCCCCCACTTGCACACTTACGCTCTCTCTCTCTCAAATAAATAAGTAGATCTTTAAAATAAAATAAAAAAGAAAAATTGCTGATTTCAGAAATATTAAAGAACAAGTTATACTGATTTGTAGTGTATCACAGAGAGTAAAGGTAGGAAATGCTCATAAAAACTTCATTGAAGGGACGCCTGGGTGGCTCAGTTGGTTAAGCAGCTGCCTTCGGCTCAGGTCATGATTCCAGCGTGCTGGGATCGAGTCCCACATCGGGCTCCTTGCTTGGCAGGGAAGCCTGCTTCTCCCTCTGCCTCTGCCTGCCACTTTGTCTGCCTGTGCTCTCTCTCTCTCTAACAAATAAATAAATAAAATCTTAAAAAAAAAAAAAAAAAACTTCATTGAAAAAAAAGTATCTGCAAAAAAAAATGTTTTTCAACCTCTCAAAAGCTGCAGGTGGGTTATGGAATTCTACCAGCTCAAGTAATTTCAGTCTCTGTTTGGAGATGAAATTGCTTAAATCTTTACCACTATAGTGCTTATCATATTTGAATCAGAACAGCCTTGATAGATATCTGTTAAGAACCTCCTCTCAAATTTAAGAGTTTATTGTCACTGGTCCCCAGAGGACTATTCATTTTTATGAGTTTACATATGTCAATTGTACCTTATTTAATGGGCTCTATTTAGTAGGACTATTGATGAAACTTATATCAAACTGCAGACAGGCAAAAATGTCTAATGTGCTACCAGTGAGGGGATCCATGGAAATAGATTGCAAAGGTCAAAAGGAATGTAATGCAGGCTTCTTTTAAGCACTATAGCTGTTGAGTGGAAAGCCGTCTATTCCTGAGAAAGAAGAAGAGGTGTAATTCCCAAATATATAGAACTAAGATACTATGGTTTCTAAAGACATACTCAGAAAAACAGGACTCAGACCTCTAAAAGGCAAAATACACTGCTCCTAAAATGTAAAGGCCACACTATGAGAATCTATAACCCAGTTCTGAACTAGAATCTAGTGTTTATAATATTTTGGTAAACCATGCTATCACATTTAAGTTTTCAGTTGTACTCTTGCCACATTTGTAGCTATGTATATTTCTCTCACTCTAAAATGCGAAGTTGTTTAGGGCAGGGAATCTAGTGTAATGGAAATAAGATGGATTCCAAAGTTGGAAGATTTGAGGTTGAATTTCATATATGACACTTTTTGTGTACTGGAACTTGCAGGCAAGTCTCTGAGGCTTGGTTTTCTCCTCTCTAGATGAGGATAGCCATATAGCTACTCCCTAAGGTTTAAAATGAGAAAATGTCTGAGAAATAAATGGGTACATTCTAGAGCATTCTACAAATACTGATGACTACTAGTGCATATCCTTGTGTTCCCCAGAGTAGCACAGTGCTGTGAACATTCACAGCACTCACAACCTGCTTGTTGACTAGAATATACTCATTTAAAATAGTGAATTCATCTTATACAATAAGAATTGGGAGGTTTCCTCTTCATGAGGCACATTTCAGGGGAAGAGAAAACTCAGATTGTGAAGCCATTCTAGTTTTCTCTATGAGCCACAGCATGTTTAGTGACCTTAAATTGTCCCTCTGGTGTCCAAGAGCTTATTGTTCCCCCAATTTAACCCCAACCCCTCTGCTAACGTCAGTTGTTACTTCTCAGAAATCTTATTTCCTAAAACTCAAAAGGTCTTAGTTAGCCAACTGGGTAAACTAAGCTTTGCAAATAAGGAAGACAACAGAGGACCCCATAACATCCCCTTCCTGCCACTGTCTCAGTATTTCCCATTTTGTATATATCATTTAATTTCTCACAAACCTTGGGACCCCTCTGAGCAATATTAAAACATTTTAAAAGTATATTCAGTTTTGTACTTAATGGTACCATAGCCTTTCAAATTTCTGTAATTGTTATAAAAATCCTAGAGTCCACCTGGATAAATCTGGCACTCCATTAGTAGTGTACTTACCACCACTTAAAGACCACAGATCTAACAAATGAACAATGATTCCCAATAAATACTTAAGCTAAAGGAGGACATATTCTTCAGATGTATTTTCTACAGACAGGTCTTCAGAGGTCTTGTGCCAGAGGTTTTTCAGAAGCTCACAAAGACAATAAAACTCTATTATATGATATTCTTCTCTTCTTGAACTCAAGGGTGCTCCATGTCAAATCAGCAAACCATAATTAGGAGTAAAGAATATGGAGTCAACCAGTGAAATGTGAATATCTATAACTCATTAGTTATGTGACTGCACACAGGTTGCTTCCCTTCTCTGAAAGCACCCACCTCTAGCCCTACTCCAAACCCATTGGGGCCTTTAGAAAAAGGTACTCCTGGAGCACCTGGGTGGCTCAGTTGTTAAGCATCTGCCTTCAGCTCAGGTCATAATCCCAGTGCGATCGATCGAGCCCTGCATCAGGCTCCCTGCTCAGCAGGAAGCCTACTTCTCCCTCTCCCACTCCCCAGCTTGTGCTGCCTCTCTCATTGTGTCTCTCTCTGTCAAATAAATGAATAAAAATCCTTATTAAAAAAAGAAAAAGAAAAAACTACTCCTTTCTTAAGGTACTTTACTGCCAGAAAATTGTCATATATACAATATATATATATGCACATATGCATGTGTATATATATATATGTATATATATATGCATGTATATATACAAATGTCATTAACCACCAAAGTAAATGATACTTCCTATAGCTTATGTGGTGTACCACCTGCAAAGCCATGTATGGTAATAATCCCTTCTTCATAAGTAAGTGAGATTTTATCTTGCCATTTAAAGCATTTAGAACAATTTCAATACATATCTGCTATTATAATTATTATCAACATCATTATTTATTAATGTGCAGCCTACACCTATGATACCAAAAACCTGTAACATTAATACTGTCCTTGCCAGACAATAATATAACATCATTATAATCAAGTTCCACTGTACAAATGACTTGAACTATCTAAATGAGAAATGCAAACAGAAGCATTAAAACCATTTTCTAAACACTTTGCAATATTTTAGAGTCTGGTAAAATTTTTAGTCAATCCCAAATGTTTGCATTGCCACCGTATACTTACCAATGCCACTCTAGTCTGCCTTTTCTCTGTCTTCTCATACTAACAGGAAACAAGACAGTAACTATAGCACAGTATCCTTATAGTTCAAATCTGGACATAGAGTCTCAGGAAAAGCAAGCACAAAAAAAATAAAAATAAAAAGGAGAAACAAAATATATTTAAATTATATTCAGTTTTTTAGTTGAACTGAAATAAAATTTCTTCGGGAAGAAAATTTGCTTGTTTGTTCCCTTTGGTTTGGTTTGGTTAATTTTATTTGTTTTTAGGGCAGAGGAGTGCTGTTGAGGATTTGGAACAAGGGAGAAGCACCTTTCATTTTTAAACAGATGGGGTTTACAGACTGATAGGAATTTGCATATGGATATGTGAAAGAAATCTTTGAGCTCCAACCTCATGGCCATACCCTAGTCTAGAAGCAACTTTATTCACACTAAATGCAGGGGAAAACATATTTATAAACGGAAAAGGAAATAGTTTATAATTAAGCAGAGCTGAATGCTCTAACAGACAATATGCAAGGAATAAGAATGAAAAACATTTCAGTCCTTCTTTTGCTTTCTTGGTCTAACACATCACTCCTTGATGAGCTAGTCTGACCACAGCTGGGCTTTACATTTCTGTAATTAGCACAGCAGAAGCCCAAGCAAGGGCACGGCTTTTCTTCTTCTATTGTTTGCACGTTGGGGGGCAGGATTCTAAATGTCAGATGCTTCTTCCTATTACAAAGTGGCCTACTAGCTCCTTAAAAACCAGTTTGAAAACCTTTCAAGAATCATTGAATTGGGCCCCATAGCCTACATTAGGTAGAGATTCTAGCAGCAGGGACCTCCAAAGGGCTTGTCAGTTTTCTCAGGAAAAAATAAGAACAAAAATAAATGAGCTTTTAGACTGCCTTGTGGAAAGCTCTGGTGTGAATTTAAAGGTACTAGACCCTGCCCCTTGATTTCATATTCATGTCATTCCATAGGAGGAGAGAGGCCTTCTTTTAAGTCAGCAGATAAAGCCTGAGGAAAAGCCAAATCATGACTTCTGTGTGTGAGTTTTATAATTCCTAGACGTTCATTTTCATACCTACTTACTGACAGCTAGGTCTCCTAAGTCAGTAAATAACCTAAGAAGAAAAAGTCTGGGTTCTTGTTTTCCTGACAGTTATATAATATGTAGGTCCTGTAAAACACTAGGCACTGATTTTATATCACTAGAAAACTGCCGGCTATCCAGACACCTAAAAGTTTTATACAGTCCTAATTACTGCAGTGTAGGGTGGAAGGGAAGTAAATCAACTGTTCCATTTTTTGTGTGTGAGCTGCCAACCCCTGGAAATAAAGCCGAGGATTAACGTAAATGGAAAAAGAAACCCTTCGGTTATTTGAAAAGTCCACGTAACTTGGACATACACTCTCATCTTCTTTTTCTATTTTTCTAGGTTAGATGAAACTACAGACCATGATGAAAACCAGAAAAGTCATCATTATTCTGAGGTCCCTGCAGGCCAGTCTTGTCTAAGGACCTGTGGCCCACTACTGAGTAACATGGTATGAAATTCCACTGAGCAAACTGGGTACGCCACCACTAAACCAAAAATCAAGATACCTGACTCATAACTAGAATGGCAACAATCAGGGTGACAGGGTGAAGGAGGATAGAGTATTGAATCCTGTAGGACAATTTTTCACCTTGGTGGGTCATGTTCCCACCCCTAAACTTGAGAGCCATTACCTCAGACAAAATTTCCTAAACTCTTCTCTACTTTTCCTCTACCTGAGAGGGAAGCACCATGACAGTCTTGAGGGAAAGGTGAAATCCTATTTAGAAGATAGGAATCATTTTACTGATGAGTGACAATGTCTTTCTCACTTATCAATAATCTCCTCAAGCAGCCAAATGCTTACCTGTGGGGTAGTTTTTAAGTTTTAGAGAATGAAATGAGGGAGACAACTTAAGGAGAGAAAAAAAGTCCCTAGACAGCTTGTAGTTACTTGGGTCTACTCCATCCTTAACCTTAATCTTCTGCGGAAAAGTGCTCACCATTCCCCCTAATTTCCATAATTTTTCTTCAAACTAACACATTGTTTGGGCTACACTAGAAAAGATATTGTGGAGAGTCACAACACAACTCCCGTATTTAGATCCATTCTGTGTCCCTTCCCTGAGTATATGTGTTGTTACGTGTCCACCTGTGTGTACGCGTGTGCGTGTGCATGCAAGCATGTGTATGTGCCTGCTCAAGCATCAAGCCTCAACAGTACAGCTCAGTGCTATCCATCAGAACTTTCTGTGATGGTGGAAAAGGTCTATATCTGCCCTGCCCAATATGGTGGCCACTAGTCACCAGTGGCGAATGAGCACATAAATGAAAATGAAAATGAAAATTTTAATTTTAAAATTAATTTAAAATTTAATTTTTCAAATTAAAATGTGAAACTAATTCAAAATTAAACAGCCATAGGTGATAAACAATGGCTACTATATCAGACAGAGCAGGTAGAGAGGATCAAGGTCTTTATTAGATACAATAATAGCACATGTTGGCACAGATATATAAATGTTCTAGTTGTCCACAGATCAAACTCAAATACATAGAAGAGTAAATTGTATATCTATATAATATGCACATACTACCATACTAATGGATGAATCTTAACTCATTTGTCAGGAACAAGCTATGTAGTCATTAAGGAATTCAGGATTCTAGCAACTTCTATGGCAGTTCTAAGGACTGTCATTCCCTTTAGCTGAAATAGGAGAAAGCATGGAGGAAGCTCTCTCAGAGTTTTTGATCAGTCGGGCCTCAAAACAGAGTAGTTCCACTTAATGTTTCATTGACCAGAACTCAGTAACATGTGCATCTATCAGCAAACACCAAAAATACAGCTATGTACTCAGAAAGAAGAGAAACAGATTTTGGTTACCAACTAACAGTTTATGCCACTACAAGTGATCTTTTCTTTCTACAAAAAAGCATACTCTTTGCTAAAACCAGAGAAAACTAAAGCTTTATTTTTGAAGGGAATACCAGGCATCTTTCCATAAGAAGATACAATAACTAACATTTAAGGTTGAAATACACTTTTCAAGTCCTTGAAAGGGGTTAGTAGGGAACCAAAGCTTTATTTATAAAAGATACAGTAAATTATAGCTAAAACAAACAAACATTCATTACTATCTAGCCATTTGTGAGGTAAGTGTTGTATATATACGTATGTGCACATGTGTGTGTGGGTATAACCATACTTTACATGTAAAAGGAATAAGATTTTTTTGACCCTATCCTCCCAAGGTGAAAATAATTGAATCAATTTTGTCCCCCTGGGGGCAATATCACAATGAGATAGGGAATCTGAGTCCAGAAGAGTTACTTATCCAAGGTCACAAAGCTAATTAGCTGACCAACGAGAAATGACTCTTAGGTGTCCTGACCACCAATCCAGTGCTATTTCCACTATACTATCGTGAATCCTCATCTTACTGAGTAATATTAGCATCCCATTTATCCACAACATAAACCAAAGAGAAAAAAAAATGAACAATGTTTTATAAGACATGACATAGTAGCTGATTGGGGATTTTGTTTGCTTGCTTAATGACTTGTTTATTTTTCTTTTAGGTTTGTTTTTTCCCCCCATGTAGTAAGTAACACAAGAGGAGGTATACCTAGAGTTTCAATAACCATCATCTGTAAAACTGTTGGACAAAAGGAAATGAAAATCAAGTCGAAGTAAAACTTACCCAAGCAGCCCTCTAATGACCAAATGACTTTTCAGGTCACAGTGTGTCTCCCCTCTCTTTGCAGCCCTCCATGACAAAGAATGGTCAGTGTCAAGAAGCGTATTCTACACATTGCCAAGTACAAATCCAAGACTTGTGAAAAAGTGTCTCAGTGTTGCCAGTACCAAAGGGATCAAGGATGGCTGACTTTTCTAACAAAATAGCATTGCCATTGTTTCTAATCAAGTACCAGCTAATGGGAAAAAATAAAAAACAGTACCTCTCACAAGCACCTATCTGAAACATGCTCTGTGTTCAAAGCAAAAAACAAGGACAGATGTCTGTCACATTAGAAATAGCTTTCAAGGGTGCCTGGGTGGCTCAGTGGGTTAAAGCCTCTGCCTTCGGCTCAGGTCATGATCTCAGGGTCCTGGGATCGAGCCCTGCATCAGGCTCTCTGCTCAGCGGGAAGCCTGCTTCCTCCTCTCTCTCTCTCTGCCTGCCTCTCCGCCTACTTGTGATCTCTCTCTCTCTGTCAAAAAAAAAAAAAAAAAATTTAAAAAAAAAGAAATAGCTTTCAAAATCTACGAAAGTAGTTTTTGGAACTACTTTAAAATATTTTATATAGGAAAGATGATGGTTCTGCTATATACATTAGAATAAATTGACAAGAACAAAGTTGATGGTCCTGATGGTGCATCAGGTTGAAAATAATGATGTTTTTATCAGGCTTTATTAGGGAATATTGTAACTGTATTTCAGAGTGAGAAGAAACTGCAGATTTTCAGAATTATTTTTAAGTCTTTTAAAGTGCCTCCAGAAATAAGCATAATCCAATTTTTCCTTTTAGTAACTGCTTTATCTTCCATGGTAAGAAAAGTTATATTCTTTCCTTTTAGTAGGACAGGTGAAATTGTCACTTAGAACATCAAAGCCATTAAATCTGTTTTTCAAAAGAATCATCTCTTAGATTCCATAACACTAACATTCTAGATACTTTCCTATTACTGTTTTAATGAAAGAAAAAAATCTGGCTAAAATTGCACTATCTGACCTTTGAATTAATAGTCTTGCCTCTTGCCCGTCAAGCTAATAAAGAGTTCAGGGAATCATAAGGACTCATCTGGAAACGATAGAATTTCTGCCTTTGTCTTTCTTCCCTGGACACTAATGGCTTTTTGTCAGTCCTCCTCACTCAGTGTATGACACATGAAGGCTTTCCATTTTAGTTGTCCATTAACTTCAAGCATTATGACAAGAACAAAGCAACCCCCTAAAGAAACTAAATTCAAACACTCATATTAAATTTCTCCAATTCCTCAGCTTATAAGGTGCTGTTTTCAATTGTCAATAACGCTCGTAAGAGTAAGCGATATCCATTACTAATTAAAACAAGCTGTTTAAACAAACACAAAAGGTCACCAAGCCTACAGATCAACATATTCATGCTATTGTTTGGTTTCCTGGTCATTACCATCTGATGATTGTTTCTATCTTCTGGTCACCTATTTTTCTAACTAATAAATGTAGAAAATAAGCACACAGAAAGCAACAAGTCCACAGTAAGTGCCAGGAGGCACAGAGCTCCAATGTGGCAGTGGGTATTGTTTCCTGAAGGTCAGTAATGTGCATCATATCACTGCAAATGAAAGCAAAGAAATTTTCATTTATTTTTCCTGAGTTTGTAGGGATCAAAGGCATAAACTACAGGGAAAATGCAGTTTTTATTAGGAAAAGTGACACCTGTAGTTTTCTGTAAGATTTTTAAACAACCTTTTATCTAGATGGATGTGCTATTAAGGCACAAATAAAATGTAATACCTTGTCTGACATGCTGAACAATGGCTTATTTTAAAAGTTTTATTTTTGTGCAACTAAGTCCCCTATAAAATATTTTGAAACTATTTGCTCAATCTTTGCTTGAGCTCTGACATTTGAAACTGACTTTTCTTTTAGACTTGTATTCCCTAACAGTATATTAATTACATAGAGGATATAATCTTTGAATTAATATCAAACCAATTGAGTAAGCCGGTATAAGGAGTCAGATAGACTTTTTAAGCTTCTTAATATTAAGTTGTGTGATTCAGTTATTATAATCAATTCCAAGTTATCAACAGAAGTAGAAGGGAGAAATAATTTAAATTAACAAAACCCAGGGATGATTCCCAAGCCTCACTTTAGCCAATAGTATCAACATTGTCCTCCAAAGCTTTTATTCAAAATATTTATGCATAATTATGTTACTAATTTACAGATTTTTAATTCACCTTATTTAATTTTTTTCTGACCTAAATTATAGCAGAGGTATAAATGAATCTTGAAGGAAGGAAGAGTAGAAAATAATCTGTTGCTCATCTATTACATTCCTGAGTGATAAAACCTTCACATATATCATCTCGTTTCATTCTGTGAGGCCGCTAATATTACCCACAATTTGAAAATAAGATTACTAAATCTCAAAGAGTTTACATAAGGTATTCAAAATCATCCAACCAGTAAGGAGTAGAATCTATGTAAACACTCCAATTACATAATCAAGTCCAGCAACCCTAGGCGTTGACTCAACTCAATATGATCCTTTAGCTAACCAGAAGACGTACTGAGTTTGAAAGTTTCAAAGGATGTTTATTTGCAGGACATAATGGAGTTGCCTTATTCCATTCTAACCCTCTGATTACACATATTATGATTTGGCTTCCAACTTTACAGCATTGTAGTTCCTTGGTGCATAGAAGCATTTCATCAGTTACCATACACTGAAAACAATACAGCTGGATAGTAATGTTGACTTTGCCATTCAATGCAAAAAGAGAAAAGAAATTCAGATGTCTGTATCTAAAGAGCTGTAGCGTTTAGACATTTGAAAATTGTGGTTCTTAGATTCTGAAATTCTGCAGAACTTGTAGCCATCAGTTACACTCCACTTAACTGTATTCTGCAAAATTTAAAAGTAGGCACTTTTGGGACATACAGCACTGTGAAAAACAAGCAACCTCAAAAGCAGAATCTATGGGACAATGGATTAAAAGTTAAACCTGATACTTTTTCTACTCACGCAAGTAGTCTAGTTAAAAAGCTACTGTATCAAGTATAAACTAAGCCAAGATGAATATGTTTTGCCAAAATTTCAGAACCCACTTATAAATCACCATATTCAGCATAAACTATTTTCAGTGAGTGAAAGCATGAGAAAGTATATATTAAATGTTTCTATACCTTAGGGGAAAGACTATGCTTCATAGATATTCAAAATAATAAAGAAATAGAATGTTTAACTTAAGGATAAATAAATCAAAACACTGGGTTAAACGTCCTTTAATAACCTTAGTTTCTAAAGTATAATGAAATGACATTTCCAAAAAAAAAAAAACACATTTCCATTTTTTTTTAATTTTCTGAAACATGAAACATCAAAAAACTGGAGATACTTTTGATGACAAGAAAACAGAAGTTCATTCAACTTACTCCCTCCGTGCAGACTCTCCATTGCCTTTCATTTTTATTCTTCCTTCCCACTTTCCTAGGTATTAACATATTCACCAGAACCTTATTAGGAAAAAAAAAAATCAAAGAGCGGGATATTCAAACCATCGATTCATGGTATATCTTAGCTACTCTGATAAAAGGTTTGGTGGAGAAAAGGGTTTACACTGCAAAGCGAAGTGCACCATGGATGACCCGCGAGACTAAATTTCTCCAGGCCTTTGACAGCTAACCCTAAAATGTGAGTGCCTCGTGGGAAGTTCCCCTGAGGATGCTGAGGCTGGGAGGGAGCCTGCTTAGGAAGGCTAACGCAGGGTAGCAGAAGCAGTGGAGTGCAAAATCTGAACTTTTAAGTTCGCTGTGGCGGGGTCGTACCTGGCTTAGAAGTGCTTAGATGGCGAAGAAGGACGGAATCCGAGGAATGACCGGGTGCTCTGAGGGTCCCGAGGGTCCAAGGAGGAAAGCGTGGCACCAAGGTGCTGCGCTGTTCCCAAGCATAGGAGCCAGGAAGCTGGCAGAGAGCAGCAGGTCTTGATGCTGGCATAAACTGCGAACTGCGACGGGGTAGAGGGACTGCCTTCCGAGGACAGGGGGGCACGCGTGGGGAGACCCTCCACTGGAGAAACAGTGCCGGTCCACGCCTCTGGAGACTCTGAAACTTGGAACTTTGAAACTGTGTCACTTGCCTGAGAAGAAAAGGCTCAGACTCTGGCAGGGTTCAAACCGAAACCGGGAAACAAATAGGGTGATTGGTTGCTTTTCTGAGAGGGCTCCGTGAAGGATAGGGGGCCCAAACTTTCAGGTCCAAAGCTAGAGAGCAGGGCGCAGCCATTTTCACCCGGCTCATCAGGGCTAAAAGCCTTCAGGGTGCAAAACAGTGCCACCTAGTGGAGACCCCAGCGCTGCACCAAGCTCCGCCCCCTGGGCCCTGGAGAAGCATTTCCAGAGAAACAAGTCAGCCTGAGAATCCCTGTAGCAGGCCCCTCTCCCCCAGAAGACCAGTGCAAACTACTACCTTCCACCAAGTTTATTGATCATGGAGTGCTGCAAAGCTTCAGATCTAGGGGAAACAGGATCAGGCTTCCCTTTTACTTTTACTTCATTATTATTATCCTTATTTTTATTTTACTTTTCTTCTTTATTTCTTTTATTTTTATTGCATTTTCATTTATTTTCTTTTATTTTCCAATTCCTTTAAAATTTTTTATTATTAATTTTTGTAAA
The DNA here is from genome assembly GCA_003697995.1 of Taxidea taxus jeffersonii. Classification (NCBI taxonomy): domain Eukaryota; kingdom Metazoa; phylum Chordata; class Mammalia; order Carnivora; family Mustelidae; genus Taxidea; species Taxidea taxus. The sequence continues at coordinate 34,209 of ML102545.1, forward strand.
TTTTTATACAGATAGACTTTTCATATTTTTTTAATTTCTTTGTCTACTTTCATTTTTTTTTTTTTTTTTTTAGTTTGGGATCTAAATTCCTTTAACAAGCAGACCAAAACATACCCAGAATCTAGTTTTTATTTTTTAGCTTTCTTGTTTTGTGTTTTTGTTTTTCTTGTTTTTTGGATTTTTTTCTCTTTTGCTTTGTTTTTTGTTTTTGTTTTTGTTGTTCTTTTTTCTCTTTTTTCTTTTCTTTTCTGGACAAAATGACAAGATGGAGGAATTCACCCTAAAAGAAAGAATATGAGGTTGAATTCACAGTCCAGCATTTAATCAATACAGACATAAATAAGGCATCTGAACTAGAATTTAAAACAATGATTATAAGGATACTAGCTGGGCTTGAAAAAAGCATAGAGTACACTAAGGAATCCCTTTCTACAGAGATAAAAGAACTAAAATCTTGTTAGGCCAAAATTAAAGATACTTATAACGAGATGTAAAGACAAATGAAGACCATAAAAACAAAGATGGACAGAACAGAGAAGTGCATCAATGATACAGAAGATAAAATTATGGAAAATAAGGAAGCTGAAAAGAAGAGGGAAAGAAAAGTAATGAAACACAAAGGTAGACTTAGAGAACTCGGCAACTTAGTAAAACATAATAACATTTGTATCATAGGAGTCCCAGAAGATGAAGACAGAGATAAAGGGGCAAAAGGTTTATTCGAACAAATTAGAGCTGAAAACTTTCCAAATCTGAGGAAGGACACAGACATCAAAATCCAAGAAACACAGAAAACTCCCACTAAATTCAACAAAAGCTGGCCATCACCAAAGCACAGCATAGTCAAATTCACAAAATACACAGACAAGGAAAGAATCCTGAAAACAGCAAGGAAAAACAGATTCTTAACCTACAAGTAAAGACAGATTAGGTTTGTAGCAGGTCTGTCCACAGGGACCTGGCAGACCAGAAGTAAGTAGAAGGAAATATTCAACATGCTGAATAGGAAAAATATGCACCTAAGAATTCTTTATCCAGCAAGGCTGTCATTCAAAATAGAAGGAGAGATAAAGAGTTTTCCAAAGAAAACAAAAAACAAAAACTAAAGGAGTTCATGACTACTAAACCAGCCCTGCAAGAAATTTTAACAGGGACTCTTTGAGGGGAGAAAAAAAAAACAAAAGCAGCAAAGACTAAAAAGTACCAGAGAACATCACCAGAAACACCAACTCTACAGGTAAAACGATGGCACTAAATTCATCTCTCTCAATAATCACTCTGAATATAAATGGACTAAATATGACAATCAAAAAACATAGACTATCAGCATGGATTAAAAAAACAAAAGCAAACAAAAAAATACAAGATCGATCTATATGCTGCCTACAAGATATTCATTTTAGACCTAAGGACACCTTCAGATCGAAAGTGAAGGGCTGGAGAACAATCTGCCATGGTAATGGACATCAAAAGAAAGCCAGAGCAACCATACTAACAAAAGATAAAGTAGATTTTAATACAAAGACTGTAACAAGAAATGAAGAAGGGCAACATACAATACATCATTAGTTTTTGATGTAGGGTTCAACGATTCATTAGTTGTGTATAACACCCAATGCTCATCACAGCATGTGCCCTCCCCCATTACCCGGTTACCCCATTCCCCCACATATATGTTGGCTAATTGAACATAATAATAATAAATGAATTTAAAAATTATTAAAAATTAAAATTTAAAAAAGAAATGAAGAAGGGCATTATAACATAATGCTATAGTGATCCATCCATCAAGAAGTTCTAAAAATTGTAAATATTTATGCCCTCAACTTGGGAGCACCCAAGTAGATAAATCAATTAATAACAAACATATAGAAACTTATCAATGATAATACAATAATAGTAGGGAACTTTAACAGCCCGCTTATAAAAATAGGCAGATCATCTAAGCAGAAAATTATCAAGAAAACAATAATGACACACTAGACTGGATGGACTTAAGAGATATATTCAGAGCATTTCATCCTAAAGCATCAGAACATATGTTCTTCTCGAATGCACATGGAACATTCTCCAGAATATACCACATACTAGGTCACAAATCAGGCTGCAACCAGTATAAAAAGACTGAGACTATACCATACATATTTTCAGACCACAATGCTATGAAACTAGAAGTCAACCATAAGAAAAAGTTTAGAAAGACATCAAATACTGGAGATTAAACAACATCTTATGAAAGAATCAATGGATTAAGAAATCAAAGAATAATTTTAAAAATAAAGGGAAGTAAGCAAAAATGAAAGCACAACAGCCCAAAACCTTTGCAATGCAGCAAAAGCAGTCCTAAGAGGGAAGTATATTGCACTACAGACCTACTTCAAGAAGAAAGAAATGTCTCAAACATTCAACCTAACCTTACACCTAAAGGAGCTAGAAAAGGAACAGCAAATAAAGCCTAAAGGCAGCAGGAGAGAAACACTAAAGATAAGAAGATAAATCAATGATATAGAAACAAACAAACCAGTACAATAGATTAATGAAACTAAGACCGAGCTCTCCAAAAGAATTAATGAAATTGATAAACCCCTAGCCAGATTTATCAAAAAGAAAGAGAAAGGACCGAAATAGATAAAATCACAAATGACAGAGGAGAGATCACAACCAACACCACAAAAAAGAAAAACAGAATACAATGAAAAATCATATGCCAATAAACTGGCAACCTGGAAGGGAAAAGGACAAATTCCTAGAAACTTACAAACTACCAAAACTGAAACAAGAAGAAATAGGAAATTTGAATAGACCCTGAACCAGCAAAGAAATTGAGTCATCAAAAATCTCCCAACAGACAAAATTCCTGGGCCAGATGGCTTCCCAGGAGAATTCTACCAGACATTTAAAGAAAAGTTAATACCAATTCTTCTCAAACTGTTCCAAAAATAGAAACAGAAGGAAAACTTCCAAACTCATTCTACAAAGCCAGATAAATTACCTTGATTACAAAACCAAAGACACCACTAACAAGGAGAATTACAGGCCAATATTCCTGATGAACATGGATGCAAAAATCCTTAATAAAATACTAGCAAATTTAATTCAACAGTACATTAAAAGAATTATTCACCATGATTGAGTGGAATTTATTCCTGGACTGCTGGGCTGGTTCAATATATGCAAATCAATCAATATGATACACCATATTAATAAAAGAAAGTATAAGGACAATATGATCCTGTTAATAGATGCAGAAATAGCCTTTGAAAAAATATAGCATCCTTTCCTGATTAAAAACCCTCAACAAAGTAGGGATAGATGTAACATACTTCAACATCTTAAAGGCCATATATGAAAGACCCTCAGCTAAAATCATCCTCAATGGAGAAAAACTGAGAGCTCTTCCCCTATGGTCAGGAACAAGACAAGGATGTCCACTCTCACCATTACTATTTAATGTAGGACTGGAAGTCTTAGCCTCAGCAATCAGACAACACAAAGAATGAAAAGGCATCTGAATCAGCAAGGAAGAAGTCAACCTTTCACAACTTACAGATGACATGATACCCTGTGTAGAGAACCTGAAAGACTCCACCAAAAAATTGTTAGAACTCATTCATGAATTCAGCAAAGTCAAAGGATATAAAATCAATGTGCGGAAATCTGTTGCATTTTTATACACAAATAACGAAGCAGCAGAAAAAGAAATCAAGGAAACAATTCCATTTGCAACTGCACTAAAAACAATAAGATACCTAGGAATAAATCTAACTAAAGAAGTAAAATATCTCTATTCTGAAAACCATGGAACACACACATAAAGAAATAAAAGCATTCCATGCTCATTTATTGCAAGAACATTATTAAATTGTCTATACTACCCCAAATAATCTATACATTTAATACAATCCTGATAAAAATACATTTTTCAGAGAGCTAAAACAAACAATCCTAAAATTTGTATGTGACCACAAAGACCCTGAATAGCCAAAACAATTCTGGAAAGGAAAAACAAAACTGGAGTCATGATAATTCTGGATTTCAACCTATATTACAAAGCTGTTGTCATCAAGACAGAATGGTATTGACACAAAAAACAGACACATAGATCAATGGAACAGAATAGAGAACCCAGAAATGGATCCACAACTATATGGTCAACTAATCTTTGACAAAGCAGGACATAATATCCAATGGAAAAAAGAGGGTCTCTTCAACAAATGATGCTGGGAAAACTAGACAGCAACATGCAGTAAAATGAAACTGGACCACTTTCTTATACCATACGCAAAAATAAATTCAAAATGGATTTAAGACCTTAATGTGAGACAGGAAGCCATCAGAGGATAACACAGGCAAAAACCTCTTTGGCCTTGACTGTACCAACTTACATTACTAGACATGTCAACATAGGCAAGGAAAACAAAAGCAAAAATTAACTATTGAGGCTTCATCAAGATAAAAATCTTCTGCACAGCAAGGGAAAAAATCAACAAAACTAAAAGCAGCCTACAGAATGGGAGAAGATATTTGCAAATGACATATCTAATAAAGGGTTAGTATCCAAAATCTACAAAGAACTTATCAAACTCAACACCCAAGAAGCAAATAACCCAGTTAAGAAATAGGCAAGAAGAAATAAGTGGACACTTTTCCCAGAAAGACATCCAGGTGGCCAAAAGACACACAAAAAGATGTTCAGCATCAGTCATCATCATCATACAAATCAAAACCACAATGAGATACTACCTCACACCTGTCAGGATGGCTAAAGTTAATAACACAAGAAACAACTGGTGTTGCTGAGGATGTGGAGAAAGGGGAACCTTCTTGAACTGTTGGTGGGAATGTAAACACGTGCAGTCACTCGAGAACAGTATGGTGGTTCCTCAAAATTTTAAAAATAAGGATGTGTGAGTGGCTCAGTCAGTTAAGTGTCTGCACAGCTCAGGTCATGATCCTATGGTCTTGGGATAGAGTCCCGCCTCAGGCTCCCTGCTGAACAGGGAGTCTGCTCTTCCCTCTCCCTTTGCCCCTCCCCCTGCTTGTTCTCTCTCTCTCTCTCTTTCAAATAAATAAATAAAATCTTTTTTAACATGTTAAGAATAGAACTACCTTATGATCCAGCAATTGCATTATTAGGTATTTTCCCAAAGAATACAAAAATACAGATTTGAAGGGGCACATGCACCCTAATTTTTATAGTAGCAGCATTATCAACAATAGCCAAACTATGGAGAAAGCCCAAAATTCATCAACTGATGAATGAATAAAGAAGATGTAATACATACACACACACATGTGCGCGCATGCACACACACACACACACACACACACACACACATACATATTACTCAGCCATCAAAAAGAATGAAATCTTGTCATTTCTAATGACATTGATGGAGGTAGGGTGTATTATGTTAAGTTAAATAAGTCAGAGAAAGACAAATACCATATGATCTCACACAGATGTGGAATTTAAGAAAGAAAACAAATTAACATATGGAAAGGGAGACAAGTAAAAAAAAGAAAGAAAGAAAGAAAAGGAAACAAGTCATAAGAGACTCTTAAGGATAAAGAACAAACTTAGGGTTGATTGATGGGCTAAATGGGTGGAGGATGGGCTTGATGGGTGATGAGTATTAAGGAGGGCACTACTTATGATGAGAACTTGGTATTGTATGTAAGTGAATCACTGAATTCCACTCCAGAAAGCAATGTTGCACCGTATGTTAACTACCTAAAATTTGAATTCAAATAAGTAAATAAATACATAAAATGACCCAAAAAATTAAAAGCCAAAAAAAATTAAAAATAAAATAAAACGTGATGCCTCTAATACTATCAGGAAAGAGGTAATTCCATTGTGATGAAGAACATGTTTCATGAAATGTACAGTTGTTCATTAAACTTTAAGAAAATAAAGACTTCACTGGATGATCACCTCTGAACATCAGTCTTTTATAATATACCAGTAAGAACACATGATTTAAAAGAAGTCCTAGATTCAAATCTCAGCTCTCTTCCTTGTTAGCTGCATGAACTTGGGATAGTCATTTAATGTTTTCAGAATTTAGTCTCTTCAAATAATGTTAAAATAATAGAACACTAGTTTGTTACAGAATTAAATGCAATGAGACACTCTAAGCACCTATCACAGAATCTGGCAACTAAAAGATACCAATGTCAAGGAGAATTTTGATAATGTAGCTGTTCAAATAAAGTGATATAAGCCATTGAAAATGATCCAATGGCCTCATCTAATCTATCTTCACTTTGCATAAAAATGACTTTTAAAAAAAATCCCACCATCTGTAATTGCAGAATACAGCATATCAAAGGAAAAAGAAGAGGAATTGGATAGTCCATAGTGAAACCTTTACATTTCTACCAGCAGCTCCTGTGCACACATTCATAGATTCATGGGCAAGGCAGGGAGAGAATGGGGTAAGAATATTTGACTCCATTTTAAATGAAAACTCAGATGACCACTCTATTTCACAGAAGATCTTCAATAGCAAAGTCTACAAATTTGGTGATCAGTTACTATTTTAACAGTACATAATGGGTACATACGCAATTCTGTCATAGATTAGAGATCGCCAAGCCATTTTTTAAAAAATGTAACATATTTGTACATATTTTGGGAAAAGTGGTAACAGTGAGTGACTTGTGATTTCAGGGTTGCATTGAAAAACACAAGGTTAAGTAAATATTAAGTATAGATCATTTAAACAATGTTAAGAAGAATTTCCAATATAGACATGGAATTTTGCATTTCATAGTGGGGGTACAGTGAGAAAAAATAGAAGAAAAATTTTGATGACTAGCTTTTCTAGACAATAAAAATATATAAACATGTTCTGCAATTCCATTTTATTTCTGCAGCAAGATATGATATAGGACTCTAATAATACATTACATTTGAGATCAACAAAAAAGTTGAGCTGATAACTCTATACTAGACATTAACAGGTACAATTAATATGAATGTCACAGCACACATATTTTAAATGATAACACATCATATACACTCAGGAAGATCACTCTCAAAATGACCCTTAATGATCCTTGCAATAGAGTTTCCTCACTCTGCTTCCAATATGAGTAGGTTGGGAGTCCAAAGGCCTTTTTTAATTTGAAATGTCCTTGTCCCTTTTAGATCAAGCTGGCAGTGGTTCCATGAATACAATTCTCTTAAAACTTTGGTGGGTCTTCTACAAATCTTTTTAAGGTTCACTCTGCTAAAGAAAAGCCACACCTACAAATCTTGTCTCAACATGTCCTTATCTACTGTAAGTTTCTCATAATGCTGCTGCAGAAAACCACACTAAATATTCTTAGAAGCTCTGTTGTCCAGTGGAAATGGTTTGTGAAGAATGCTTTTAAAGTCTTTTAATTAAAAAAAAATTGGGGTATCTGGGTGGCTCAGTCATTAAGCGTCTGCCTTCAGCTCAGGTCATGATCCCAGGGACCTGGGATCGAGCCCCCCACATCGGGCTCCCTGCTTAGCGCCTGCTTCTCCCTCTCCCACTCTCCCTGCTTGTGTTCCTTGCTGTCTCTCTCTCTGTCAAAAAATAAATAAAAATCTTAAAAAAAATTTTTTTTGATGTTATAAGCACTTCCTTAAATCTTTCTGAGTTCTCTCACAAAATGTTTTATGGTCACACACACTGGTTTCACCATGTTTTCCTGACAGTGCCTGGATTTGATATTTGCCCAGAAGCCTTTTCTTGTTTTTAGCACTGTTTGCTCTTCAGAGAGCCTGGGCATGAGAAACAATTTTATTTTTTGAATTCAGCTCTTTAGGATTTAACTGAACTTCTTTAAACTTATCTGTTCCTCTTGTGCTTCACTCTAAACACAAGAAATGACCAGGTGGCAGGGGCAACACTCAGCCTGGAAATATCATTAGATAGCTCACTTAGCTTCTGAAGTACATTTTCCACTTTCAATGTTACCACAAGAGACAGTGCTGAAACTTCCATAAAGATCTAACAATAATCCCCTTTCTCCAGCTTACAATAGCATGTTTCTCACTTTCTTTCTGGAATAGCCTCCCGAAGGGCTCCATTAACAGTCTCAGGCCCCTTCCAACTTCCACTCACCACACAGCCCCAAAGCAACTGCCATATTTTTCAGGTTTTGTTTCAGCAACACCCCAATTCTGGTACTAAAATCAGTATCAGTTATTATGGTTCTACAAGCTTCCCCAAAACATGATAACTTCTCAACATAATAATCATTTATTATCTCTTGTGATGTCTGTGGATTATGAATTCAGAAAAGTCTCCACTGAGAAGTTATCATTTGGGGTCACTCATAAAATTTCAGTCAGATGCCTGCTATAGAGTCAAGCATCTGGAGGCCATTTTTTTATTGAAAAGGAAGGAGAATTCAAGGGGAAGAACCAAAAGCCCAGAGGCTAAAGGGAATCATTTCTAGGCTTTAAAACTGAGACCTAATCCAGGGACTGGCAATGTGTTCCTGACTGGGCTTCAGAATCCTTTGGAGCAGAGCACCTTGGTGGCTCAGTTGGTTAAGTGTGTGCCTTTGGCTCGGGTCATGATCCAAAGGTCCTAGGGTCTAGTCCTGTGTTGGGCTTCCTCCTCAGCAGGAATCTATTTCTCCCCTTTCCTTTGCCCCTCCCTCTCTCTCTCTCTCTCTCTCTCAAATAAATAAATAAAATATTTTTGTATTAAATAGATAGATAGATGATAGATAGATAGATTGATAGATGATAGATAGATAGATTGATAGATGATAGATAGGTAGATAGACTCCTTTGGAGCAGGGATCAGTGTGCCTCTCATTTTTCCCTGAACAAATGAATGAAATATTAGAGTCAGTGCCTATCCTGCTATCCTCTCCACCACTGTATTTGGTTGGATGGAGGATCATATAAAACATTGTTTTAGCTCAAAGCCCTTCCAATAAGAAACTATACTTAAGGACTGTTAGTTAAGTGGCCTTACTTGTACCTGAACCCAAGTTAGATATCAAGATTCTGGTCCTAGAGCTTAAGCTGATGCTTTAACAGCTGAGACTTTCTGGAGGTTTGAGAGGGAGAAGTATATTAGGGATTACCCACCCCTAAGGGCTTTGTCTCCGTATGTTCATTCCTTATGTATTACTCTCTCACATTGACTTAAGGCTTGCCTACATGACCAATAGGATATGAGAGAAGTGATGGCATTTGACTTCCAAGTCTAGGTTATAAAAGGTATTTCAGTGTCTGTCTTAGCCTCAGGATCTCTCACTCTGGAAGAAGTTAGTCGCTGTCTCATGAGGACAACCCAGCAGCCCCTTGGAGATCCGCAGATGCAGGAAACTGAGACTCATGGCCAACTGTCATCAGTGGTGAGGGAACCACCCTGAAAGTGGGTCATCTACCTCCAGTCAAACCTTCAGTCTTAGCCAAGATCTGACTGCAAATGCATGGGGGATCCCAAGAGATGCCCAGTGGAGCCCTTTCCATAGAAAACAGGAGCGATAATAAATGATTGTTGTTGTTTGAGCAACCAAGATTGGAAATAATTTGTTACACAGCCATAGTAGCCTATACAAAAATATCAGATTAATTAAATGTTGAAAATAAGTCAATATTCAAAAGTAAAAATACAATAATGAAAACATAAATTATGTTTTGTACAGAAAAGATACATTGAGAAACAAAGAAAATGTGATAGGAATAAAGATATTTTGACACAAGAAAGAAATTTTATATGTGTTTTGCAACACATTTTATTTCAGTAGTAAGATATAATGTGGGACATCACTAAGACACTATATATAAGATCACTCAAAAAGTACATTTGATAGTTATATACTAGACATTAGCAGGTGCAATTAACCCAGAATTTCATAGTATAATGATTATAAATACATTAATGTCATATATATTAGTAATGTGCACAGAATCAGTTTTAAAAAAACACTATAAGTGTCTAAAACTTCATACTTCACAAAGGGAGGCCATGTTGTATAATTTCAGAATGTAAGCAAAGTTAATCCTTCTTTATTATTTTAAAAAGAATTTAAGATACTGTCAAAGTTTCTTTTAAATGAATTTCTTTTAAATAAACATGGCACCAAAAGTTTGTTTACTCTTATTTGCTTGCAATAGGCAATATGTATTAACCTATCCAACTTTACATATAAACTAATTGTAATTATTACAATCCATATAATTTAGCAGGTTTTTTTTTTTAAATTACACCCAAGCAACACCTTTCCATATGGCCAATTAGTAGAGTCGTAAAATGCAGCAAATATATGATGCTGTATTGAACATCTGTGTTGGTTATCCTATGGGAATTTTTAATAAAGGACCAAGCAGCATATTGATGTTAATGCTACGTTACCGGGACTTTAAATAAAAAACTAAAATAAATAGCATCCATTAAACTGATCATACTGTTGTAACTCAAATTGTGTTTATTATGCTAATGGAACATGAAATTAAGAAAAAGACCTTTATGCCAGTGGAATTAATTAATGAGCTTTATGAAGGCATTGGGATGTAATTTATTTCTAGATAAGTAAGTCTAATTTGCAGTTCCATGGGTCTCTGCAATGCTGATTGTAATAGTTATTCCTGCAGATGTGCTGCTCACAGCATGTCTTTCCATTAGAACTGAACACCTCATTATATAAACTGTACCTAATTAAACATAATACAGTGGTGACTTGTTAAACTGGCCTTTTTAAGTCAGCAGCTGCCTAAGCTAATAATACTGTACACTAGATTTATATCATCTTCCCTATAATACTGATATTAAAATATACTGCCCAAGGGATTGATAACTAATTTACCAGTATGTAACAGGTACATTTCTGATTCTGTGATAAGAGATTAAAGACCAGCAGCCCATAAAAATGAAATGAATTTGAGTCCATTTGGAACTCAGGAGTACTTAGGAAACTTTATTAAAACTACGTGACTTTTTAAAAAATCAGTGAAATAGTCATGAAAAGAAAGTGAACACTAAAAAGTAAGATAAATAAATAAATACAAATGATCTAGAGGTCCCTTTGGTTGTTTTTCAAGAGCATACAAAAATGTTTTCGGAGTCAACATGCTGCAGTTACAATTGTCACTTATGGTCACATCTGGATATGAAAGACGACATTTGCCACTGGAGACCAGGAAAATATTTAGAATACCAGACCTTGCTCTGCTTTACTTGGGTTTTGAGCTGATATCCTTAACAGAAACTATACTCTCTTCTTTTTTTTTTTTTTAATTGTTAGCCAGTAAGATAAAAGTAATAGCCATGAAGCTCGAACCCCATACGACGAAGTAGAGCACACCTGGAAACATCCCTGCTGGTTCACATTCTTCTCCAGCTCCACATGCACCTCGTTATATCCTTCGTCTTTCAACACTCAGCTCAAGCCTGAAAAACTCTGAAAAGCTCTTCTTGACTCAAATCCACTCTCTCTTGGGTATTTTTTTGTTGTTGTTATCTTTCCTCAACATCAGGGATTTTGGGTAATTACTGCAGATATAACACTACAGTAGTCTCCTCTCTCTTCCCCACTGATAAATTATAGGACAAAGGCTACCTAAAATTTATCACTGCAACCCAACTCCTAACTGGATCATAGGAACTAATAAATATTAGTTGATTGGGCGATTCAAACAATCCTCAATATGGGACTTTGCTGTTAATTCTTTCTGCATTGAACTCCAATAACTTTATAGGGTTATAGCATGTCACTTGGTAAATAGTTGTCAGTATAATCCATTGATAGACACTACTAAAACCAAGGTCCATTTTATTTGTGAACTAAATACAAATTTAACATCGAACTTAGAGATTCCACACTTCGCACAATTTTGCATTTCTGGGCTGTCTCTTTCTGGTCCCCAACGGCCACCTCCCCCACCCCACATAGGAGATACATTCTAAGACCCCCACCCCCCCTTGATGCCTGAAACCACAGATAGTACCAAATCCTATATATACTATGTTTTTTCCTATACATACACACCTATGATAAACTTCAATTTATAAATTTGGCACAGAAAGAGATTGACAATAACTAATAACAAAACAGAACAACCATAACAATATACTGTAATGAAAGTTATGTGAATATGCCCTCTCTCTATCAAAGTGAGTTATCATACTGTGTTTACCCTTCTTCTTGTGATGACGTGAAATGATACGTTTGTGATGAGATGAAGTGAAGTGAAGGTGTAGGTGTTGTGACGTAGTGTTAGCCTACTATGGAACTTCTTTTTTTTTTTAAGATTTTATTTATTTATTTGACAGACAGAGATCACAAGTAGGCAGAGAAGCAGGCAGAGTGAGAGGGGGAAGCAGGCTCCCCACCGAGCAGAGAGCCCGATGCGGGGCTCGATCCCAGGACCCTGAGATCATGACCTGAGTCAAAGGCAGAGGCTTAACCCACTGAGCCACCCAGGCGCCCCTGGAACTTCTGATCATACATCAGAAAAAGGGTCTGTGGGGCACCTGGGTGGCTCAGTCAGTTAAGAATCCCACTCTTAGTTTCAGATCAGGTCATGATCTCAGGGTCATGGGATCAAGCCCTGCAGTGGGCTCTCACTCATCATGGAGTCTGCTTAAGACTCCCTGTCCCGGGTTGCCTGGGTGGCTCAGTGGGTTATGCCTCTGCCTTCGGCTAAGGTCATGATCCCAGGGACCTGGGATGGAGCCCCACATTGGGCTCTCTGCTCAGTGGGGAGCCTGCTTCCTCCTCTCTCTCTGCCTGCCTCTCTGCCTACTTGTGATCGCTGTCAAATAAAAAAATAAAATCTTTTTTTTTTTAAAAAAGACTCTGTCTCTCTCCCTCTACCCCTACCCTCCCCTCTAAAAACTAAATAAATATTAGAAAGGAAGGGAGGGAGGGGGGAGAGAGGGGGTAGGGTGGGAGGGAGGGAGGGAGGAAGAAAGAAAGAGAGAGAGGAACAAAGGAAGGGAGGGTGGAGGGAGAGGGTCATCTACTTCTGGACTGCACTGACCAAAGATAACTAAAGCTGAGGGAAAAAAAAAAACCCACAGATTGGGGTGGGGGGTCTGCTGTATATATTAAGTCATGAAAGATGTCTTTCAATAGTTGCAAATATCATCTATTAGAAATATTACAAAGTGTCCATATAACCACTTGAAACATTTAAACACAAGGTATGATAGGTTTTGATAATGACAAATTGATATTTATTTGTGGCAAGTAGTAGAACCAGTATACGCCTTGCTATTAGCTTCTCCTAAAATGTTTATCATCCCTACTATTCTATTTTAGGTTAGCAAATGGCATCAACCCTAGGTTAAAAAAGAACAAAAAACTCCAGGGGAGCCTGGGTGGCTCGGTCAGTTAAGAGTTTGACTCTTGGTTTTGGCTCAGGTCATGATCTTTGGGGTCTTGGGACCAAGCCCTGCTATTGGGTTCATGGTCAACATGATGTCTGCTCAAGATTCAATCTCCTTCTCCCTCTCACCCCCCTGCCATTCCCTCACTCTCTCTGTCTCTAAAATGAATAAATATATAAAATCTTTAAAAAACAATTCCATAGGCTAGCCAAAGACCAATGGGACACATGGACTGAAAAAATAAACTAGACAATTGAGATTCCATTTTGGAGAAGATTTTAAAAAACATGGTTAGTTAGAAATAAAGTTGCATATTCGTGAGATTGGGTAAGATCCGTGGCAGGCCAAAGCCATTTAGAAGAGAGTGCATAAAAAGCACAGTATGAGAAGCATTGGTAGATTTAAGAAAGAAACAATTGCTCAATTGGAAGTAGAGATTCTACAAGAGAAACAACTGAGCTTTCCTGTTATGATTTCAATCCACATAGGAAAAAGTCTTTTTCTTCAGTCAGCCTAAGTAGACATCTGTTTTTTATAGTCAAAAGAACCAAAATTAAATGCATGATTAAAAGGGAGGCATTTAAATTGGCATAATGCTAGTTGCTATAACAAATAAACCTCAAAACTTCAGTAGCTGTTCTATTAAAAGTAGGCTCAATTAAAAAAAAAAAAAAGGACCAAAGAAACCACTGTTTCCAAACCATTTGCAATGATTGCACTAGAAGTGTTTGCTTCAGTGTCTAATGAAGACATAGACGCCACCAAGAAGTAATAACTCCAACAAAGATGAGAGGAGGAGAGAGAGATTTTTTAACTCCATTTCTTTCTTAATGCAAGTCTTAGAACACATGAAGAACACTGGAACCAGACCTGAAAGGTTCATTTTCTGCATTGTTCTATCACTGTCCATCTACCTTAAAGAGGAAGCAGAGGCTCCTGGGTGGCTCAGTTGTTAAGCGTCTGCCTTCAGCTCAGGTCATGATCCCGGGGTCCTGAGATCCCTGCTTCAAGCTCCCTGCTCAACAGGAAGCCTGCTTCTCCCTCTCCCTCTGCCCCTGCTTGTGTTTCCTCTCTCTCTGTGTCTCTCTCTGTCAAATAAAATAAAATAAAATAAAATAGGCAGCAGGGAATAATGGAAGGAGTCAGGCACCTGATTGAATCCTGTCTTAATAGTTATGTAACTTTTAGCAAAACTGTTGAATATTTCTGAACTTCAGTTCCCACATCTGGAAATGAGGTAACACCTACTTTGCAGCTGTTGTGTAAATTAAAAGGACAATATGTATAAAGCTCCAATTTCTGCCAGATCTCTGAAATGTAACTTGAGTATGGCATTACTCTTTTGATAACACATTACATCTAGAAAACTTAGAGGATCAGATTTGCTCTCTTCTGCTTTCCCAAACAAAACAGGTCTCAGGCTGTGGATATTCCAACAACCTCTGAATTTAGTAACAGCACTCCTCAAATATCCAGGTAGTCTTAGCAGTATGTCAGGCATCAAATGAACGGCACAAATTATTTTCCAAATCTGCTCCAGCTACGATGCCTCCAATAGGATATTAGACCCTTTGTTCTGAATGAGAAGAGACAACATATAACAATTGTGATCCAAAGTTTCCCCCAGCCCTCTCCAAACTGCTGAAAATAGTGAGGTTACCTAAAGAACAACACCCCAAATATCACTGTCACCTTTGCACATTGCTGGACCTCAGACTCCAGTCAGTCTCCTCAAGCTATCTCAGGGAATGCTGGGGGGTGTCCCACTTGTTCTTCCCAATACCACGTCTTATTACTTACAGTGTGCCTCATCTCCCCACCCCCTGCTTCTAGGTTTCTACTGCTCAGGACGTCACTTGAGGGCAATTTTCACCTACATTGCTATCAGTGCCATCATTAAAAAATAAAGATTCCCTGCCTGGGATGCTGTGTCCCATTTATATTCATATAACCCAAACTGCAAAGGCCACAGGGTTAAAGTGAGGCTACATTATCTTCAAACCTCACTATGTGAACCTCCCTAGACTTTCACGAAAATGGACAGAATGCACTCCTCCATCATTCTGTCATCTGGACCTCCAACAACACTACCTCTGCCTGCATAGCTTGGAGTCTTTGCAGAAAACTGATCTTCTCCTTTCCTCTAAGAACTGCATGCCCTCCTTTCCAGTTCCCTCATTCTTCTTACCCCACTCTACTTCTAACAGAAGTAGCTTATAAATCTCTGACCTTCGTAGAAATAAACACAAATTGCCACAGGCTCTACCAATGTATCACACAAAACCAGACATAGGGGAAAGTCAATGTGGGTACAACTAGAGCCTTGGATCTATAATGAAATATATATAAATTCACATATGAGGAAATACCCATAAAAATACTTCTAGACTAGAAAAAAATGTCTTGTTCTGTGAGTCCCAGGTATTCAGTTTTAAACAACTCTAGGCCCAAAAATATACCAATTGGCAACAAAACTGTGAATTGGGCCCTTTAAAGATTTGTCATATAGAGGTTGAGCAAAGAAAACCAAAACTGCTTGATGTAGAAGTGTAGCCATCACCTCAGAGATCCAAACCTTCCAAAGTCCCTTAGCATCAGAAGCCAAGCTGTGCTTCCCATGGCCAGTGGAAATGAAACATACATGTAATTTGAAATCCATGTCCTTAACTACATCCAGAAGTGTCTGAGGTAACTCCTTTGGAGAAGATTCTATTTGATTCTTCTAGGATTAGCTTTCAGAGTCTTTAACACAAGAACACTTCACAGATGCCCTTAGAAACAAGAGCAGAAAAATGAATGTTCTAACAACAAAACAAAACAACTGAAGATAACAAGGTCACGTTTCAGCGCTTTAAAGTGGATTAATGCTATCTTGAATCTATCCATTTATCTGCTGTTCCACAGCCACCATTTTTGTCTAAACCCTTTTCATTTCCCATCTGAACTGTTGCCACAGCCTCCCACTTGCTGGCCTTCATCCTCACCCCGCTTATCCCCAAGCATTCCACAAGCTTCAATGTCAGTGTCAATCCCTCAAAAAAACAAAACCAAAACCCAAACAAAGCTTCCCTGACTACTGTTGTCATAGATTGATTAAGATTGCATGATAGGGGTGTCTGGGTGGCTCAGTCGGTTATATGTCTGATTCTTGGTTCCAGTTCAGGTCATGATCTCAGGGTCCTGAGATTAAGCCCCACATTGAGGTCATGCTCAGTGCAGAGTCTGCTTGTGTTGTCCCTCTCCCTCTGCTCCTCTCCCACCCCTCAAATAAATTAATTAAATCCTTAAAAAATTTTAAATAAAAAACAATAATAAAATAATCATATGATATGCAGAATAGCGTCCCCTCCCCAGTGATGTCCTAATTCTTGGAAGTTGGGAATATGTTACATTACACCACAAAGAAAGAATTAAGAGTTCAGATGGAATCAATGTTGCTAATCGGCTGACCTAGGATAGGGAGATTAGACTGGGTTTTACAGGTGCATTTGATGCAAACACAGGGGTCCTTAAGAAGTAGGCGAGGAGACCAGAGTAAATGGGAAAAGGACTCAACCTGCCTCACTCTGAAGATGGAGAAAGGGAGCCACATGCTAAGGAATGCAGGTGGCCTCTAAAAGCTGGAATGAATAAGAAAACAGATTCCCTCCTAGAGAATCTCTCTTTGATAATAGCCCAGTGAGATCAATTTTGGACTTCGGACTTCCAGAATTGTAAGATAATAAGTCTGCATCAACCCAGAATCAATGAATACCACTAGAGCCTAGAAGTTAGCTTCAGCATACAATTTCCCTTTAAATGAAACTATGAATGTTTAGAGACATGGCTAACTTCGTTTGGGTCAAGGATAGTAAATATACAAAGTTGGCTTGGAACATGTATATGCCATATAGCGAGGAAATGATCAGACAACAGATTGCTACATATATATAACTCAGGAGACAAGGGGAGAACCCAATGGTTCAAAGATAGGAAAAAATGAGCTTTATTTAATAAGGATAAGAATACAATGGATTGAAATCTATAAATTATGCTTAAATCCATGAATTCAGAAAAATATTATGAACTAAAAAATTTAACCATCTTCAATAAATGACAAGAAATCAATTCATTGTCTTGAACACCAAACAAATAAAAGGAAAATACCAAGAATTAATCCTGTCTTTCCTATGTGCTCTATATCAGTAGATTAGAGATAATTTTAAAAGATTTTATGTATTTATTTGTCAGAGAGAGTGAGCACAAGCAGGGGGAGCAGCAGGCAGAGGGAGAAGCAGGCTCCTTGCTGAGCAAGGATCCCAATGCCGGGCTCGATCTCAGGACCCTGAGATCATGACCTGAGCCAAAGGCAGAGGCTTAACCCACTGAGCCACCCAGACACCCCAGAAGATGCTTTTTCTTATCTATTATCTATAATCAGGGCACCTGGGTGGCTCAGTGGGTTAAGCCTCTGCCTTTGCTCAGGTCATGATCTCAGGGTCCTGGAATCGAGCCCCTCATCGGGCTCTCTGTTCAGCGGGGAGCCTGTTTCCCCCTCTCTCTCTGCCTGCCTCTCTGCCTACTTGTGATCTCTCTCTCTCTCTCTGTCAAATAAATAAATAAGTAAAATCTTCAAAAAAAACAAAGAAAAGAAAAAGTATCTTCTAAAAAATTATTACAGCTAATAAATAAAAACAAGTTGATAGAATATCACCATTTTACAATCCTCATTGAATTAATAGATCCAGATGTTGAACACCAGTAGCAATCAAAAACAGAAAAAAGCAAAACCAGATAACATGTGCCTCCTAATGAAAAATATACATATAAGTATCCACCTATAATATTGCTAAACAATTAAAACCACATCTCATCCAGCCTCTGGATCCAGCTGCCAATGTTCAAGAAATATGTAGAACTGCTTCATGAATGTAGAATCAGAAAAATCCAGACTGTGGGAAACTCAATAAATGCCCATGGCTTTTTTTTTTTTTAATATTTTATTTATTTATTTGACAGACAGAGATCACAAGTAGGCAGAGAGGCAGGCAGAGAGAGAGGGGGAAGCAGGCTCCCCCTGAGCAGAGAGCCCAATGAGGGGCTCGATCCCAGGACCCTGAGATCATGACCTGAGCCGAAGGCAGTGGCTTAACCCACTGAGCCACCCAGGCGCTCCCCCGGGTTTTTTTAAACAGAGAAATTATAAATTAAAGACAGGTTAATTGTTAAATTTTAATTGTGTATTAAAAAAGACTTAAAAGACTTTTTTTTTTAAACTATCCAAGACTATTCTATAGTGCCTAGGGAAGTGAGCAAACCATAAAGAAGTTGCTAGATGACTATACAAGTCAGGATTCCTACTTTCAGAAGAGACTGCAATGAGATGAGGCACTAGGGTGACTGGAAAGTTCTATTTCTTGTCTCAGATGGTGGTCACAATGGTTTTCACTTTACAACAATTTTCTAGCTACATATTTTGGTGTTTGGGTGTCTGGCAAGTCCTGTTCTTGCATTTTATTTTATAATAAAATGTTCGAAAAATACGAATGCAGTTTCTAAGAACACAGAAAACAGAGAAATAGAGAAGCAACTTCCTACCCCCAGATTTGGTTGCAGATATAGATGGAAATAAATGCTGAGGAGATTCAGAGTAATAGAGTTATCAGTGGTATTAATTTTTTAAAGATTGCTTTTAATTCTTAGGAAAATGAGCTTAAAGAATGAAAGTAAGATCAGATTCACCCAGATTGTAAAATCTCTGAAAGCCTAACCATCTTTTGCTCCACAGCTTTTTGTATGATTATTGTGGTTGGGAGAGGGGACAATAATTTGTAATTGACAAAATTACAAACAGCTACAAATTTCCAATGACAATTTAATCTACACCATATGGGAATTTTGAGAATTGGGCCTTTCTTTCCTCCTTAATATTGTCATTCCCTAGGTTCAGCTGAGATTAGGGGTAAAAATATCAAATCAAGTGCTTGAACTGAACCCCATCCTATTTAATTAAACAACACAGTTGGTCCTTCCCAATATAATTATTAATAATTTAGATATTTATTTGGAATATTCTCAGTTTCATAAACATCAAAAAGCTGGAATTCTAGTCAAAACTAAATTTCCAAAACATAATAGGATCAATATAATCGATCATGAAACACAAAATAAAACATTGAGACCCAATTGCTATGAAATGAAATAAAATTGGATATTGTCCTGAAAATATACTAAAGTTTATAGAGACAAAGCAGGTTACTGGTTACCAGGATCTGGGAGGGGTAGGGGATGGAGAGTGACCACTAATGGTTATATGATAAAAATGCCCTAAAATTGGGATGCTTGGGTGGCTCAGTCAGTTAAGCATCTGCTTTCAGCTCAGGTCATGATCCCAGCATCCTGGGATCGAGCCCCAAGTCAGGCTCCTTCTCACTGGGGAGGCCGCTTCTCCCTCTGCTTCTGTTGCTATCACTCATGTTCACTTTCTCTGTGACAAATAAATAAAACCTTGTTTAAAAATGTCTAAAATTGGTTTTAGACATTGTTGTGATTGTTGCACAACTGTAAGTAGACTAAAAGCCATTACATTGCGCACTTTAAAAGGGTGAAATATATAAGTGAAATACAGCTCAATAAAGCCATTACACACACACACACACACACACACACACACACTTATGAATAAGTACACTTGCGATTTCCCTCTCCCCCCCTCACTCTTGTTCTCACCCACTCTTTTCCTATTTTTATTCCCTCATCCCTTGACATGAAATGTAATCAAATTAATTCTTTAAAAATTCTGTTATGGGGCACCTGGGTGGCTCTGTCGGTTAAGCTACTGGTTCTTGATTTGGGCTTAGGGCATGATCTCAGGGTTGTGTGACTGAGCCCTACATTGGGTTCCATGCTCAGTGGGGATTCTGCCCGAGACGTTTTTCTCTCCCTTTCCCCCTTTCCCTCTCCTTCTGCCCCTCCCCCCTCTATAAAATAAATAAATTTTTTTCAAAGTCTGTTATGAGTGTTTTCTCTAAATATCAGGCATGCATACAGCTAGAGGAGGTTTGCATCCTTTTATTTTACTTACTTCAAATTAGAGCTTTGGGAATTAGTCATGCAAATTTATGCAGAATAAGAATATGAGTGCATTACTATTTCAATTCAGAGACAAGAGCCCTAGCGCTTTAAAAAATAGAACCAACCTACCTCACTGTTGTTGCGATCTTTCTGATTTCAAGAAATAGCAACTATTTCTGATTAAAGTGCCTTCTCGCTATTATATGTATTTCTAATAGACATTAATAGCACATTACACATATTACATCCATTAAGTGAAACACATATCAGCAAATTTGTGTGCTGCATGCATCGAATGGAGCAGAAATGATAGCATACTTGATTAAAATACTGGGTAAAAGTGTTTCTATCCAAGAAGTCTCTAGTATAGATATAATTTAGTTTATGTATATATAAATTATACTAACTGCCTTAACTTCTAAGTGTTTAAGTGTGATGCTACAGTGATTTTCAGCAACATATACCTCTACTACATTTCTCATGCCACTGTAGATTAGATGTGTCTTTGAGACATAAATGTAACACCGGAATTGTATCTTATCTTTTCGTGATTCCTATCTATAAACCAAATACTTCAATAATGTTTTCTAAATTCAAACAAGACCTCCCCAGTTTTTGCATTGGAAATCTGAAAGGCCTAACTGGGCTTTAACTGAATTCCATCTCCGCATTCTCTCTGACTATTTGAAAGGCATCGCAAATTTTACTGATAACAAATGCTTAAGGCTTAAACATTTTATTTGCGTTTGTTTCAAGGCCAGAGATTTATTGAAACAATATCAAAAAACATTTTTTAAACTTTAGTAAATACAGTGTCTCATTTTATAAAGCAAAATACTCAAAATTTGTGCCAGTTTTCCTGTGGTTTGTAAAATCTGGTGTACAGTATGTTTGGTGAATGAAGCCAAATCATTGGGATAGAAAATACAGTCCCAAGTTAATACATCACTTTACCATCTAGCATTTATCAAACATGTAGAGGAAAGTAAGAAAACAGGACTAAACATGTTTTGCATTTTAAGGTAGCAAATACATGGGAACATTTCCTGGAAGTTAGATATCTTTCCCTAAAATGAACTAATTCTTACTCTAAAACCAAACTTTTCAAAAAAAGAAATTTTTTAAAGGACAAGAAAACAAATTATAAGAGAGGTCTGTCTTTGACAATTTCTTTTTTCCATATTAGAGAAAAAAGAACATATTCATAGTGTCACTGTCCCTTTTAGCTGTGTGATTTTAGTCACAAAGATATTTTAAAAGTAGAATTTGAAACATTTAGTTAAGCCAGACAACATTAGCCTGAGACCGTGGCATTCTCATAACCTGATTTCTTCTCATGCCACGGTGCTATTTATAATAAATGGTCTGATTCAGTTATAGACATTCCAATGGGTAGCACTAGGAGGAGGTCATAAAGTTCATTAATCCCTTCTCTCTTTATCCCTAAGACACTTTCTGTTTATTTCCTTTTCATCCCCCAAAGTTGCCTTTTTGCAAGAGTCTAGAATTTCCTGTTACTTCTGTACATTTTTTTAAAGATTTTATTTATTTATTTGACAGAGAGAAACACAGCAAGAGAGGGAACAGAATCAGGGGGAGTGGGAGAAGCAGGCCTCCCGCTGAGCAGGGAGCCAGATGCTCGAACCCAAGACCCCGGGATCCCGACCTGAGCCGAAGGCAGATGCTCAACGACTGAGCCACCCAGGCGCCCTAATTCTGTATATTTTTAACTAAACTTGCACACCTAATGTATCAAATAACTTGTAACACTAAACCACATGTTATAAAGCCACTAAACATGTATGAAACCTGTTTCTAATATGACTTGTCATTTCCTAATAATCTGATATTAAACTCATATTAAACTCAAAGGGTAATCTAATTTATCACACTAGTTTTATACATTTGTATACCTTAGAATTGGCTATGAACCTCTCTGAATAGCAAGACAATGATTAAAGTAAATATGATATGCTATGTGACAGGGATATGACAGAACATTAAATATTTGCTGTTTTATATTATAGTAGTGATTCTTTAGAAAAATTAGCCTGCTAGAATGTACTCTGTATGCGAGCAGGACCTTTGTTTCATTCACAACTCAATCCCCAGCACCTAAAACAGAGTCTGGCACATAACATGGGCTCATCACAGGCACACTAAATAAATAAATGACTTAGTAGTAAATTAATAAATAAATGAAGTTCAGGATGATTGATAACTGTCTAGAATGTTTCATGGGAACTCCTGAAATCTGAATGCACTGAGAGGCAGCACAGAATAGCAGTAAGTTTAAATTATAAATTTTTAAAAAAAAATATCCAGTGTTAGCAAAAATATAGAAAAAATAAAAGAGGAGCTATCATCAACTGCCAGTACCAATGTAAACTGATACATTTTTGGATGATAATTTATAACATACATTATAAGCCTTAATCCCAAAAGTCTATTTTTACCACTTCATTCTATGAAAATCATCAGAGATGGGCACAAATGTTTATTGACAAAGATAATAGAATGTTGATAATAATAAAAAATTGAAATTACTTATGTATGTAAAAGTAATAGAGTGATTGATTAAATTATGGAACCCCATAAAATGAAACACTATGCAGCTATTAAAAATTGTCAAAGTATTCGGTAACATGAAAAAGATGTTCTGAAAATGCTGTTTATTAAATAGAAAGCCACAAAACAGCATGATCCCCTTTTCAAAAAGGAGTTTAATAATGCATATTCATTAAAAAAAACAGAAAATACTTCAAAATACTAAAGGTAGTCATTTCTTGGTAGTGAGCCTACACAGGTGATACCTATTTTCAACATTTGGTTGTTGCTCTTTTTTCAATATTTTCCAAATCTTCTACAAGGAAAAGACATCACTTTTGAAGCAAGTTGATTTTAATGTTATAAATTTAAAAGCTAAATGCACACACAAAAAAATTGAAACCATACAAAGCTAGGTTTGAAATTAAGTTCAAACAAAATTTTCTTATCCTGTCCCTTTATGTATAGAACACCTGCATGGCAGGGCTTGGCATAGGTCCTTGCACATAGTAGATGTTCAATAAATTATACCTAATAATGATACCTGACTACATCCAGTTAATACTATCCACAGGTATCTATTGATGAAAGTTAAGAAATGTATTTTTGGAAATTTTTCCATTTTAACATCTTTATCCCCATCAAAGCAATATTTCATTGCCTGTTATACAGGTCAGATAAAAAAAAAAATTGCATATGGAAGGACCATGAACACTACAGCCAAAGCAATTGCTACTGTAGTTCACCAATGTATTTTTGAGCATATTGCTCAAATGCTTAAAATGTGATTTAAAAAAAAATCTATCTAAAACATTTTATAACTGGCCAGCTTCTATGACAATTTAAATTTTTCCATATGGCCAACAGCTGACAGTATTATGCCAGCTTTAGAGTTCCTCTCTTTTTTTATATAAATACACACTTTCAAAAACAGATCTGAATTATTGAGAAGAGAACCATGAATTTTTATAGAGTTCATGTTGACATAGGGTTTTGTAGTACTTAAACTAAACCTTTATAGTATATCTTTTATATCATTTTTTTCCCATAGTACTCATGGAGTTTTAACTTCATGAAAATCTTGAAGAGGTGGGTTCAAAGTCTCTTTAACACTGTTAGGAGGCCTGGGTGGCTCAGTCAGTTAAGTATCTGCCTTCCCCTCAGGTTATGATCTCTGGGTCCTGGGATTGAGCGCTACATGGAATCCTTTGTGGAGCCCTGCATAGGGCTTCCTGCTCAGCAGGGAGCCTGCTTCTCCCTCTCCCTTTGTCCCCACTTGTGCGCACTCTGTCTCTTTCTCAAATAAGTAAATAAATAAAATCTTTAAAATCTCTTTAACACTGTTGATTCCTTCATAACCAATTTTGTGCTAATAGCTCGGCTCAGCCTGAGATTTGGCCATTGAAGGAGATCCAGACTTAAATTTCAAAGATTTACATTTGAGTCCTAGACCCCCTCACTTCCAACTTAGTTTCCTTGTTTTTAACATGGAGATAAAAATGTTTGTATCACAGGGATAGTAAGAATCAAATAAACTCAGATAGAAGCAAGACTTTGTGGATTGTGAGACCACTGTATGAGTCTTTCAAATAATGTTTACCATCTCCTGGCCCCAGCTCTGTATGAAAATGGGGTTTTGAGCTCACCAGAGTTTGGGAAACTTTTCCATGTTGGAGAATCACTGACATGAACATACTAACCCTGTGATTCTCAAAATTGGAGAGGAGGTTGATGGAGAGCTGTAGAAATACTTCAGAATAATCCAGAGAGCATTATCAAAATGAACATGCAATCCTAACCCCCACCCCCACACATTCAGCAACCAGATCTGGACTCATCCCTGAAGTGAGCATACATTGTTGGGGTGTGGATAAGAAAGCTCTTTTTATCGTAAGTACCTAAGGGCTTCTGATGTATGGTGCTGTCAGAGGATTTAAAGTTACTCTATTAAAGGTGATAATTTTTACATTAATATATGGGCTTAACTTTTTAATCCCATTATTTCACATCTTGGTTTGAGTAATATTTGTTAATAACCCACATAACTAGCATTCTTCAGAGAACATTTTAGAAAACACTCTGCAATGTATGTTAGCATTACTGCATTTACTATTCACCACAATGGCTTGACAAAAATCACGTTGGTAGACCATGGGTCACTCCAAGACTCACCTGCTGTGTGGGACTCTGAAAGTTCTCAGTGAGGTCTTTGAAAGTTGGTAGTCAAGATTTACTCTGCAACTGGGCACGTATGTAGTCAAAATGCTCAACTAAGGGAAAATATAGAAGAAAAAGTCTATTACCTTAGGACAGGAAAGGCTTTTTTTAAGTAAAACACACACATATACTTAAACAGAAGACACAAGATTAATAAGTACTCCTACACAATGGCAACATTGTTGTTCACAGTTATACTGTCAAAAAAAATTAAATCCTTAGATCTAAGTGTGTCACTTGTTCTTTCCTTTATTTATTCATTCAACAAATATTTACTGCATATCTACTATGTAACAGCTTTAGCGGTGATTTTTTTCAGAGACTTGTGAACTAGTTACCTTTTTTTTATTTTTTCACATAGAATTTCCTGCAGGGATCATATTCAGTAGCAGGAATTTTCAGTCACAACAGTTGGGCAAAGTTCGGCATTATGCCCTCTCTCACAATTCTGTTCTTTCTATTCACTTTCTTCTTGCTCCTAGTATAAAACACCAGCAGTATTCACTTCCTGATCTCACAAAATAGATATCCCCCCTCCCAAATGAGAGATCAAACATTCAGGTGAGAGCAATTGCAATGCCTTGCACATAATAGGAGCTATACAATAACTTAATATGATTTATTTGATGTTTTGGTTTTGTCTTTAAGTAGTTCCTTTTATTTAAAAAGTCATTTAAAAACATGTATTTGTGTCAGGGTGATCAACACAGATTATGTGCAATTTTACAAGAGGGAGAATAAGACAATTCAGAAATCTGCCTGTGAAGCAGTTAGTATTTCCAGCTTATGAAGTCCCTGAAGGATATTGTGCATGCGCTCATGTTTCTACAAGCTTATGAGCACTTAAGCAGCCTGCTCATTGAGGCTACCTCCCCTTAGGTGTCTTGGCGTGGATTTCTCTGGATTTATATTGTTTGAGATGAACTCCGTTTCTTAAATCTGTAGGTTTCTTTTGCCCAACTTGAAAATTTTTCAGCTATCATTTCTTTGAATATGTTTTGAGCCCCATGATTTTCCTCTGCTCCTTCTGGGGCTTAGTTGATAGAATTGTCAGATCTTTCTGAGAGTTCCATAGGTCCCTACGGCTCTGTTCATTATTTTTTAATCCATTTTCTCCATGTTGTTCAGATCAAGAAATTTCTATAGTTCTACTTGCAAGTTTGTTGATTCTTTCTTCTGTCCTCTCCATTCCACTGTTGATCCCATTCAGTAAGTCTTAGTTTTAGTTATGGTATTTTTCAGTTCTAGCACTTCTGTTTAGTTCTTCTTCATATCCTATTTATTTGCTGATACATTCCATTTCTTCCTTTGTTTCGAGGGTGTTCACAGTTGCTCCTTGAAACATTCTGTGATGGCTCCTTTAAAATTTTTGTCAGGTAATTCCAACACCTATGTCATCCTCGTGTCAGCCTCTGTTGTCTTCTCTCATTCAAGTTGAGATTTTCCTGGTTTGTGATATAAATGATTTTTTTCATTGCATTCTTGACATTGTGGGTATTGGGTTGGACCTTAGTTAAGTCTTCTGTTTTGGCAGATCTCCTCTGACACGGCAGTGGCTGCAGAAGGGGAAACGGCCTCATTTCTGCTGGGTAGAAGTAGAAGTTCAGGCTCCCTACTAGGCCTCTACTGATATCACCCTGGCTGGGAGAGGGAGAGGTGCCTCATCATTGTTCCACACATGGACAATATGGTTGAGGGTGTCTCACAACCTCTGGGAAGAGGTACAAGTTCCAGATTCCTATTCAGCCTCTCTGACACAACTGCAGTGAGGACTGAGAGAGATGTCTCATTACCTCCAGGTGAGGGTGG
Source organism: Taxidea taxus jeffersonii (assembly GCA_003697995.1). Taxonomy (NCBI): domain Eukaryota; kingdom Metazoa; phylum Chordata; class Mammalia; order Carnivora; family Mustelidae; genus Taxidea; species Taxidea taxus. The sequence goes on from ML102545.1 coordinate 61,169, forward strand.
AAGTCCAGGCTCCCCAATCAGCCTGTGCTGACAAGGGTGGGAATCAGGCCACCATTTTTGTCCCCACAGTGTTTGGCTGGAGTAGGGTAGGGGAGTATCTTCCAGAAGTTTTTTTGCCTTGCTAGACCGAACCTCCTTTCTCCTCTGTCAAAAGAACAAATCAGACATTTATGGGGGCTTATTTATGTGTTTGCTTGCAATTTTGGCATTTTTGATTGCTGGCTTCTTGGTGTGAGGTATATGTGGTAAAAATAAAACCAGGGACTTGCTGCCCTGTTGTTCCTCAGTCCAAAGGTCCCTCCTAATTGGTCTGCCTCCTCTGTTCATCTTTCAGAATTTTCTCATGTTTGTTTCATATGAAATATCCAGAGTTTTTAACAGTGTTTAGCAAGAATAGGAAGAAGTATGTGTGTGTCCTGACTTTTCCAGAACCAGAATTCAATATATTTGATTTTAACATTCTCTGTGGCATGTATATGTTATTTCTCTGAAGATTTTTGTGGCCTGACACTATTGTGATTTCATTCAACTGGAGACTTGCTTAGAAATGTTTTTCATAACTACTATATCTTTGCATACTTCTCTAAGAAATTTTCATTTCACCAGTAAAATTTTCTTAATCTGCAATGTGCATCTAATTGTATTTTTGCTGCAAACATATGTTTCTTGGAAAGTATAACATCCACAGCCACAAAACCCAATTTTGATGAAAGTACAAAAGTAGGATACGATTATTCGACTTGGGCGAAGGTTGAGATGCTACTTATCATATCTTTCATAGACTTTTTCCAAATGCACACGACCAGAGCCTGATTATTCTCTTAATTTCAGCCTCACCTGAACAGATGTTCCTAGCTGATTTTCTTCTACTTGTGCACTGATAGTCTCATTTATTCTGATTATCATTTTGTGTTTTTATTGAGCATGATCTTCTATTTGCTCATTTTCATTCCCCATTCCTGTTTGAGCACCTCCATCATCTTTCACACAGTTTGCTTTTGATGTCTGAAAAAGCCAATAATATCCACAAATCTGCTGTGGCTCAGATGCTCACTACAAAAGTCTTTTCCTATTCAGTCCATCTCCTGAAGATATTTTCCTGGCAGGCAATAAAACAACTTTGGAGAAATAATGTCTCATTTACTTCTCTCCACTTAATTTGCTTTTTTAATTTTTTCTCATCTTGGGAATTTGCATGAGAGAAAAACTTCATTGTTTTTGAGCCTGTCTCATGGACTGAACATAACCTTTGACAACATTTCAGTGATACCATGCTCATTTGGAAATTTTACTAAAAACATAAAACCTGTTTGGTGTAGCATGTCATGCTAACCATTGGATTTCCATGTCTACACGATTTTGAAACAAAGGATGGTAAAAATCCAAGTCATCTTATCTCAGACCATTCTGTTGCTTAGCAAAGGGGTTTCATGAAACTTAATGGGTAGGTAAAATAAATACACATAAGCAACACTAATTCGTAAGCTGACTGGAATTCTCTGTACCATCAACTCCTTTTATTTTCTTTCCAATCACCCAATAAAGGGTAAGAAAAAAGTAAAACAAAACAAAACAAAACAGGATTAAAAAAAATCGTAGAACCACTGAGCCCACTACTTTGTTTTTTTCCTCCTTGTGGCATAAATAGAATTGCTACTGAAATCCTCTTGGGTATTATGATGTCATTATAGAAATGCCCTCTTGCAAGTCCTTCCCATTTGTCTCCTTCACTGGCTCCTCTGTAGTTGAAACGATTCTTTCCAAAATAATTTATAAATTGTTTCGTATGATACCAGTGACATTTATTACAGGCATCAAGTTCAGCAAAAGATGCCCAATTATTTCTATTTAATTCATTTCTCAAATGCTAAAGGCTATGGCAAGAATTTAGAGGGCATGTCACTTAGTATCTCACAGTGAGGAGGATGGTTTTGTTCCAAGAAGGATGAGCTAACTCGGAAAACATTGGTCAACAGGAAACCTTTGAGAGAAGAAGGAACAGTGGCATTGAACACAGAGACTTGAGACAGAGGCTAAAGATTAACCACAGTACAAATAGTTGATGTGATTTGTTGTCATTTTTTCTTTTAATTTTATAAAGTAGCTATTTTCTATAATTTCCTTAAAACTGTTTTATTTGTTTTTGTCAAATTGTTATATTACATGAGTAAAAGTGATTCTTTGGATGACTCTGACTCTTCTTTAACCTTAACAATTATCTAACTGGCATACCGGCATTACACACACGATGGGATTCCACTTGAAATGTAGGTAGAAACAATGTTCTCTTTTCTTCCCTGTACTGTACACTATAATGTTTTCATGACATGCAAATATTTCCCCAAATTGTTTTTCTCTGTTGAAATTTTGTTTGAAGAATTTATCACAGAATGAAATTTATAAGACTATACAACTATCTTTTGGACAAGAGAATGCTCTTCCCTCTATCTTTACCTCTACTCTTTTGAAAGGATATTCAAAACCATAGGGATCAATGTCTACTTTAGTTTCATTGACTCCACCCAATGTAAGAAAACAAGAATTGTTGGATAAAACTATAACATCACTCTCTTATTAACTTCTCTTCTTGCTGTGTTTATGACTCTAGCTGTACAGCAATCCATGCTGGTATTTTGCATGCAGTGATGCTCAACTTCAAAGAAGAAAATATTCCAAGATTTATACTGAATGATGTCTTCAACTGAACTTTTTTTAACTGAACTATTTCAACACGTGTTTCAACGTTGACTATTAATGTATCTTGGGTATTATGAGTTCACACACACACATGAACATTTGGGTGGAAATGAAGCTCTTCACTAGTACTTCCAAATAAGAGAGGATTCTCCAACTGGTAACCAGAAAACTCCTTGATCTTGAGGACTGTGTGAGATAGATGCCATTTAGAACTGTAAAGACCACTCATGAGTTAAGACTCTTACCAAAGTCAGCCCTGTTCAGATGGATTCCAAACGTAGCTAAAGAGAGGACAGCAATCACACCATTGTGTTGTCATGTATGCCAGCCTTTGACTAGGAATCCTCTGCTGTTCTAACCTTACTCTGGCACCTGCCCCCTAGACCCTTCTCTTCTTGCAGGATGGGAAAGAAAGAGTTTCTCATTCCGGGAGGTTTAATGCATTCCTGTTAAATTCTTTATATGCTATTCAAACACTTGCATGTTGATGGCACCTTGAGGTCTTTGAAGTTTATTTTTGTGCATTTTCTTATCTCTTGGCCCACATATTCCCTTTTCTTCATCCATCTGCCTTTATTTCTCCCACTATATCTATCTATATCTTGCAAAGAAAGGCAGGGGCTTTAACATTTTCCCTTGCAGTACTTCTTCCCTAGAGTCCGTGCCAACAAATTGCAACCATTGATGGGCCCTGGTGTGCTAGTACGCTTCTGTGCATCACCACCAGAAATGGTTAAGAGACAATAACAAGCGCAGATCGAGCATCTAGTGTGGATATAGAGCTAACATCCACTACTTGGCAAGCCGTGTTCAGGGAGGCTTACTTAGCTCTCATTCTGGGATTATTATAAAAATAAATCTTTTAACATTTGTTTGGGATTAAAAGTGAGGGAATCTAGACTCACATTTTAAAATGCACATCCTGATGAATAATAAATACACTTAGTAAATATACATTAAGGGAGAATTATATTTTCTGCAGCTTGTTGTGTTCACTGAAGGCATTCTGCACATAACAATGAATTAACAGAACCCAAATACCAAATCGAGGTTGGAGGAGTGCGTGTATAACGTACTGTCTCTTAGGAATAAAAGAGACTGAACAGAGAATGCCAGGGTTCTGTATGAGACCAAAGAGGAACGAGCTGCAGGACAATCCAGGGCAGCAAATGGGAGGCTGCCAGCAGGGGGCACTGGAGAGAGTCTTGGGCTGGCAGCCAACAGCGTGGGTTCTGCTCGGCTTGGCCAGTAAACCTCTGCATCTAGGGTTCCTCAACTGTACAGGGAATCAAATGCCTGTGAGGTTCGCGAGACTTCATGGCTGCAGAATGACAATGCAAACCATGTAACTGACAGATGTGAAAGGACAGAAGTCCTGCTTTTTCAGGATCTAGGAGACAGCTAGGAAAATGAGTCCATCTGGTTGGCCGCAAGCAAATCTGTGAAATTAACGATGTATGTGCCTCCTTAGCTCCTCCCTTTTTCCATGTTCATTTCCACAAGTCCTTCCCTTCCGTGTCCCAGCAGTGATGAGGAGCTCACCACATCTGCCTTTCCTCCACTTAATCTTAGCTTTATGCACATGGCCAGCTGCTGGACAACACCCTCCCAGACTCACCACATCAGAGTTTAACCTCATGCTCTCTTTTTTTCTGGACACCATTCTCTGCGGATGCCAAGTCGGAAGAAACTCCGGCTGGCCGTCAGGGAATCTAGGTTAAAACCGAGCTCCTCTGCTTGCCGACTCTAAGACTTGGCAAATAACCCTCAACGTGTCTTTGACTCCCCATCTGAAACCCGAGGAGAATAATAGTACTGGCTTCACAGCATTCTTGTGAATGCTCGGTTTAATGTCACTCCTCCAGAGTAGCTCCTGATTTTACCAGCAGCCTTAACATAAAGGAGAGCAGAAGGGTATGATCTTTAAACACCATGACAAGGTGCTGAGGGAAATACTATAGGGCAGGGGCAAAGGGTCCCTTGGGACTGGCTATTCCAACACACCAAAGCAGCCCAACCCGCCTGGATTAAAACAGCGGGTCTGCACCTCCGCTCCTTCATTTGCATAACAACAGAAAATGCAGAGGCCTGAACCAGAAGACCAATATCTATCTATGGGAACATTGTTTACTCTGGGGCCTTGTCACATGATCCACTTTTTATCCAGAACTGGGTAAACAGAAATACTTCTGCAGAAACAAGTAAACAGCAGACCGTGCAATGATTTCACAAACAACTATTTAATAGTCCATTACCTGCTTTTCCACACAAACGATCACCGAACCTCCTTTTTTTTTTTTTTTTTTTTTTTTTTTAGTGGAAAGGGCATTCATTTCTTTGTTTATGGCTTGAGGGGTAGAGGGAGTCAGAAGGGACAGGGAGGTGACACTAAAATTACTTGTCCTTCTTTGAAGCTTTCCAGGTAAGCTGTGCCCAGATTCAAGGACAATGTGTTAAGACTGACTCCTGTGTCGCCCCTGAAAAGCCCTGGGAATTTTAATTGAAATTACTTTTCAGCACTGGCATGCTGCCTTATTTGCAATTTGTATTATGAAGGACGATGCTAAATAAGAAGGGTGACTTTTTTTTAAATACAGGCGCCAAAACGGCATGTTGGCAACCCTCTCCCTCCCCACCTAAGAAATAAACACACGATTTTTTTTTTCATTAAAGGGCAGTAAACACTTTTGGATATCGATATTCAAAAGCCAACGGAAACAGCACACAAGCTGTAGTGGGAAAAGGTCCCCAAAGTAGAAAGCTATTCATGGAAATGGAAACAAGCAAGAACAAACAGAAAAATCTCCATGTTTTCATCTTTCAAATCTCCATGTTTTCATCTTTCAAAGCTGCATTAAAGTCACAGTTCCTTCCCTTGCAAGGTATTTCCTAAAGATTCATGGAACTCCATAAAACAGGAAGTTCAGACTTTTTTTACCTTTTGAGTATTATTTTCCCTTCTCAATTCTGCTTTAGCTTATTTGTTAATTTAACAGAATATTTTAAAAAAAAACCTTAAAAACTGATAACCCTCCCATAAATACCTTTCCTGCCAAGGCCCTTATCCTCAGCTCTTATTCTGATCGTGTTCTAAGCTGGTGGCAGGCTGCTTTCCTGTGACTTAAGAACACGTTTCCCCAGAAGGAAATACCACACAATGCACAATTTACTTTTTCAAATTTGCAACCAAGAAAATGATGTTTTAGATGGGGCACCTGGGTGGCTCAGTCAGTTAAGTGTCTGACTCTTGGTTTCTGTTCTGGTCCTGAGATCAAGCCCTATATCAGGCTCTGTGCTCAGTGGGGAGCCTGCTCAAGATTCTCTCTCCCTTTGCTCCTCCCCACCCCCATGCTTTCCCTCCCTCTCTCTCTCAAATAAATAAAATAAATCTTTAAAACAAAAAGAAAAGAAAATGATGCTTACCTAATTATGAGATACCATGGCATCTTGGGGGAAAAAAAATAAAATCCTGCTCCTAAAAGGAGGCAATCTCAATAAACCTCCACCTTCCTAATATAGGAACATGAAGAGCCTTTGCTCCGGGGCCCAGATATGTGCCAGAGATAATGCTCCAAAGAGAATAATCATTTCCCTGTGACAAGCTACTATGATTATCTAGCCCATTATGAGTCAAGCCCCTGAAAATCCAAAGGTAAGCAGCAGTTAAACAGCTATAAACAGTGGTTAATGAGAATTTTGAGGAAAGATGATGAGGTGAGGACACTGGGAAGCCCACCACAGAAACAAATCCCTGAGTACGAAAAGAATATTTCCCACACGACAGACTCCATACACTCTCCCTCCTTTCCCTTTCATGATCTTCTCCTCTGTCCCCCCACCTCTCCCTTTCCCTCTGTCTTTCAACCTGTGTTCATTTTTCTCCCTTTTATTTTTCTCTCTCTGCTTCCTCAGCTTCCCTCTCTCTCCCTGCCTTTGTCTCTTTCATCCGCCTTTTTCTCTCATTTCCACACATGTCCTCCAACTTCCCTCCTCCAGTGCTGTGTCACAATATTGCATGGAAGTTTACTGTAAGCATATTTGGGTTCCCTGTTGTTATTTTTTTAATCAAAGTTAACTCCTTTATAGCCACTCTTTCTGAGTACGAAAGGAAACCAAATTTCGATGCTTTTTTATTTTCATAAGAAATGCGTGTTTGAGGGACGCCTGGGTGGCTCAGTTGGTTAAGCGGCTGCCTTCGGCTCAGGTCATGATCCCAGCGTCCTGGGATTGAGTCCCACATTGGGCTCCTTGCTCGGCAGGGAGCCTGTTTCTCCCTCTGCCTCTGCCTGCCTCTGTCTGCCTGTGCTCACGCTCTCTCTCTCTAACTAATAAATAAACAAAATCTTAAAAAAAATTAAAAAAAAAAAAGAAAAAAGTAATGCGTGTTTGAGAGCCATTTGCCAAAGATGAAAAGGAAGGAGGTAAAGAATAAAATATGATCCTTATACCTCAAGAAAATGCCAAAGCTCTAAGAACCTCCTCCAACTAGATTCTTTTTATTCCATCTGCCTTGTTTCCCAGCTTTTTTTTTTTTTTTAATATTTGATCATCATAAATTTACTGAGTGCTTAATGTTTGCCAGGAAGTTTTAAGCATACAAACAATTGGTTGGTGCAAGGAGGAATTATAAGGAAAGGAGGAAGATTTTCTACTTTTTCCTCTCAAATGTAGTCCTTATTTTTCTTTGTGAGGAAACTAGGGCAGAAAGAAACAAAAGAGCAGGAATAACCCCCCCCCCACACACACACACACATGTGCGCACACACACACACACACACACACACAGAGCCAGGTCTCAAATATCTCTGTTTTCCTCCCTTGCCCAGTCCCTACCTCTATGTAGACCTCAGCCTGAGACTTGCCCTTTCTTCTAGGCACAGTGAAGAAGAAGAATTAGGGGATGGGTGTTGGAGGGGTTGGGGAAGGACCATATCAAGGCCAAATTCTTTCCCTCCCCATCTAAAGATCAGGAAAGGAATGCAGGTATGCAGATGGCCATACTATGACAGATATCTCTGACCACCTGCCCTGCAAGCTGGTTATTCTCATACTTGAATGCTGAGTTTCAGAGAGGTGAAATACTTGACTCAGAAGGCATATGGCAGATTCTAACCCAGGTACCTGGCTGCCCCCTACACCTTGGTTGCCCTCTACACCTTGACAAGCTCCAACTGATTCTTTAGCACTCAGGTTAAGTTTCCTTCTTACCTAAGTGATCCTTCAGCCTCTTTCTTCAGAGCCCTGTCTCTATCTTCATTATCATATTTATTACATTGATGCCAATTATTTGCTTTTCCATTACCTAGACCATGCACTTATGAACTGCATTGGGACAGAGTAAGCCTCCTCTTCCTCCCTGTAGCTCCTGAGATTTTTTTCATATAATGCCTTATACAGAGGGGTTTGACAAATGTTGGTTGCACTGAATGAAGTTAAACACCAAACTATGGTAAATTAGAAAATCTATCTGATTCTAAAAGAATAAATGGCAAAGCAGTTGGGTTATCACAGGAAGGAAAGAGACACTGAATCCAAAAAATTACTTATGCTGCCTCAGATTGACTGAACAGGCCAAGAGAAACAAGTTTTCAAGAGAAACCTATGAGAGATACAAGGACAAGAGAACCCACTGGGTTGATCTGGGATCCTAAAGTTGATAGATGAGGTCAAGCTAAATTCCTCAGAGGAAAGATATAGAAGAAATAACATCTATCAGCTGGGGTTCTAACATTTTATTGAATAAACTGGCCCTCTAAAAGGCCTATAATCTTGCACTCTGACATTCCTTAGACACACATAAAATTTTTCTCAACCAGTATTTGTCTTCAGCTTTATGTAATTGTACAATTTGTATAATTGACATATAATATTATAAGACATTTAATATATGTATACATTGTGATTTAATATATGTAAACATCGTGAAAGGATTTCCCATCCTTTAGTTACTTAACACACCCAATTACCTTATTTATTTTAGCTAGTTAATTATTGAGCACACTATTCTCTTAGCAAATTTCAACTATACAATACAGTGTTATCGACGACAGTCACCATGTCTTACGTTAGCACCTCAGACTTTATTTTAAAGCTGAAAATACCTTGTACTCCTATACCAACCTCTCCCTATTTCCCGCCACCCCCCAGGTAACCACTCTGCCACTCTGTTTTTATGAGTTTGACTTTTTTTTTTTAAGATTCTAGATATGATACCATATAGTATTTGTCTTTTTCTGTCTGACTTATTTCACTTAGCATAATGCCTTCAAAGTCTATCCATGTGGTTGCAAATGGCAGGATTCCTTTTTAAGGCTGAAAAATAGTACACTGTACTTGCACTTGGACTCTGTGTGTGTGTGTGTGTGTGTGTGTGTGTGTATAAAGAATATCCATCTTCTTTATCCAGCTATCTGTTGATGGGCATTTCGTTCATTTCCATTTCTTGGCTATTATGAATGATTTTAGCTAGTGTTTTTTAAATTTTTTAATATATATTTATTTTATTTATTTCAGCTTCAGCTGAGAGGTTTAGAGCAAAGCCTCCACCCTTTTCACTCTTAACTGAAGTTTGAGCAGATCTTCAAATAACACTCTCTTCAAATTCAATCAACTGTAGGTGACGAATATAACCTTCACTGTGTCATTATTATGCCATCACTTCTCTTACAGCTTTTCTTTGGATTCCTCCTACTTTAAAATAGTTTTCAAAAACTTTTTTCAAGACATGGTGATGAAATTATTGAAATTATATAATTCTCTGTAATTCTGCCTGAGGTTTTTTCTTTTAATTTGGAAGAAAATATCATTGATTTTATCTATTTGTAGGGTACGTTTATATTTATGATAGTTTTCTCATATAGAAGATTGAAAACCCAATTTTATAGATCTGAAAATAAAATGTACTCTTAGAAGGTAATTTATTAGAATGGTGGGGGAAATGTGGTACTCTGGTAAACTCAATGCTTTAATTAATTGAACTACCCCTAGTCACCGTAAGTTGGAGACTGATTCTCAAAAACTTGCTACAATACTCTCACAAGACTTAATAAGATTTTATCTATTTTAATTTTACTGGGTGTTGAGTTCTTAGAAAATCATTATTAGAGACATTACAAATCATCCCTACAAGTGCTCGTTATGCAGCTTTACCAAGGGAGAAGTTGTAAAATTCTAGCCATTGTCCATGGACAGAAGATGCACAGATGCTTTTAAGGGCCACGGCTGCTGAAAGAGACCTACCTGGGTTGTAGGCAAAGCCGTGAATAGAAAGTTCGTTTCAGGTGCCTCCTTCCCAATCTCATCAATGTGTCCATTGTTTTCTTCTTTCCTCCTCCCAATTCCTGCCCCCTCTCCATCCTCCAAATTCTTCTAACCTGCTCTTTGCTACAGCTAATCACTGCTGAAGTAATAACTAAGATATTAGTTAAAAAGAGATGCAGATGAGATTACCACGGTCCCAGGGATATTCATACTCCCACAGAAGCTGCATAAACAGTTGATGTCCAGAATAAAAGAAGAAATGATTGATCCTTAAAACAAAAAGCACTTACTGGTCTTAACCCTGGCTTTGTAGTTCAATCTCCAGGCACGTCCTGGCACAAACTTAGAGCCAGCTCTCATTCCAGTCCATGCCTTGCCACGCCACATGCTTTTCCTTCCATGTGGTAAAACCTCCTTCGCCTCCACCCCCCAACTCATACCACCCACACCTTCTGCTCCCTGACCTGTGCTTGGAAGTCAGGCTCAAGCAAACACTGCGGGAGAAGCTTTCCCAAGCCTCCCATCCTGCTTTAGATGCCCCTCCTCCACGGGCTCCCAGCACTCTGTGCACATTAGAACAGTCACTGTTTCATACAATAATTATTGGTTCCTTTCTGTTTTCTCCACTAGCTACACTGTAACTTCCTACAGCCTTATCATTCTTCATATTTTCAACATCTAGCAAATTGCCCGGTACTCACAGCTCATTAAGGTTGAACAAATGAAACATTGCATTGAAATTAAGGAGGTTTGAGATACCACTGCTTCATGGGGGATGGAATAAATAAATGCTGGAAATACTAATTGAAAATGTTGTCAACCCCTACTGTAGAATATAGGACTTAATATGCACAGAGTGTGGCACACTACAAAGTTTCCCAGGTTTTTGTTTAAAAAGAAAAAAAAAATCCCTGATACTACCTTATTAACTTTTCATTTGTTCCCTTCCCGCTAAAGTAGAGCACTAAGCAATCCCGTTATTTCAGCTTCCCAATGGTCTAAGTTCCAGACAAATAGGCTTACCGGGTTTGTGTATGCTTTTATGCACTTTAATCAATATATTTCCCACTTTGAACAAGATAATAAATTAATTCCTGTCTTTTTTAAACTAGTTTCCACTTTCTCAAAGATGTCACTACACTACTTGGAAGCAGACTTGAATAGTGAAAAAAGAATCTCTCTGACCCAGGTTAGTTAAACCTCCAAGTTTTAGTCCTGGCTCGGCCTCTGGCTGACTCCGTGGCCTTGGGAAAATTACATAACATTTACGGGCCTCAGTTTCCTCATCTATAAAACATGGGAGTCGGACCAGGCGATTTTTAAGCACCCCGTCAGTTTTAAAATTCTATTATTTTATAAATCTTTCATTCCGACATAGAGCAGGTGGGCCCTGTTCAGTCCTGGAAATGATGCTACTGTACTGTCACACAAAGAAGATAATCACCATCACTCGCCATTCAATTTAAAATTCACGGCAAAGTCAAATTTGCACGCACCATGTCTGAGTGGCCGGGAGTAATACAACGCGCACATGGAAGGAGCAGGAAGCAGAGGGGAGAGGACCCACACGCTCTGTGGAACAGTACACAGCCTAAATGTATTTTTTCACACTGATGTATTTTAAATTTGTGCCTATGAATATACCACAGTGAACAGCTTGAAGTTCTTTGGAACAAACATCCTCTCTTCTGAGGTCACTCCTGAAGGAACTGCAGTAATAACATTTGGCATATGTAGATGGAGCGCTTTGCAGACTGGAGCATGGAGAATTATGCTCTGCATGTTCCAGAAAAGATGATCCATGATTCCGATGGAAAAAAATGTCAGGTACATTTCTGACAGTGGCAGCAAACCCAAACAGTTATCAGCACGCAATCAATATGGACGCCCTCATTAAAATCCCCAAGTAGCTGTGAGTTTGATTTTCAGCAGGGTCTGGACAGGAATAATGGATTTGGTGGCCTGAAGGAACATTAGAGGTTTTAATAAAAGGAACTTAAAATTACCAGTGTTGGCCCTGGTTCCAAGGAAGCCCTGGCTCGGGGTCCTTAACAACATGGGATGAACCTAATTCTTTGCCTCTCGGATTCTTGCTCTTCAGTTTAAAATGACATTTTATATACAGCCTGATCATTTCTTCTCAGAAATAAACTCATAAAAATTGCTTTAAAATTCCTGATCAATGTTTTCAGTTCACATAGATACTAAACTGAATTTCCTAAAGCCTGAAAAGCTAATTATGCATTCAATTAGAGTTTCTTAATAAAGATTAAAACTCTGAAGTCTATTACAAGCCCATATTTAATTCAACTGCCATTTTATCCATGCCATGGAAGTGTAAGTGGTAACAATGAATATAAATTATAATACATGCCATAGAAAGAATGCTATTTGTCCAAGTACGTTACTATAAAGAATTAAATTTTGCTATCAGTTCCATGATCTAGTTAAAACTGGTATTCTTTATTTGGTCTTTCAATGTAGTCCAATTTCCTACTTTGAAAAACAAATTCTAGGGAATAAAGAAAAGAGATTAATTTATCATTAAGACTCTGCTTAATTGAAGTCAATTCCGAACAAACTTGAATTCAATTTCTGCTCATTAAATTGAATGTGCTCTGCGTTCCTCTCTGCATTGCTTTGAGCAAGCAGCTGAGAACAAGGGACTAACATCAAAATTATTAAATTGAGGAGATTTTATTTGGTCTTCACATGCCAGAGCCGCTTTGATGAGGAGCTGTTTTGGCACTGAAAGGAAAGAAGAGCAGCTGGAGGAAAAATCAAATGAAACTAAGCCTTGGAAAATTGAAGAAAACGCAAGCTTAATAATATTTAATAATTAAATTTCCACAAACAATAGCGGCAAATGAAGTAATCTGCAAAGTCTGTGAACTCATTTGCATAATTGATGCCGGTCCCCTGTAAATGAATAATGAAGATAATAAAAGATGTTGCTAAAAATGGGCACAATAACAGCAAATTTCATCAAGCCGCGCTCTCTGATTAATCTGCTCTTGCAAATCAGCAGCGAGAGGGGAGCGCGTGATTAACCGCGCCGAGGACGGCAGCAGGCGGCGGCGCTGCCCTTTCTCTGCGTGTCTCTGGGCGCGTCCCGCCCGCTCCCCGCGCCGCCCGCGCTCCTCTCGCCGCAGCTGCCGCTGGGGCTGCCGCGGGCGCCGCTCAGCCGGAGCGCGCCTCCGCCCCGGCCCGCCCGCGCCCCGCAGCCGCGTGAGCTCCCCGATCCCTTCGCCGCTGCCTTTTGTCCCGGCCGCCCAGCCCCCCTGGGGGGGCCTTCCCCAGCACCCCCACCCCCCAGCACCCCCACCCCCCAGCCCCGGTCTCCAGCCCAGGGGCTTCCCGCCGGCCCACCACCTAGAAGCGGAATAAATGAGAAACCATTAGCTAGCCGCGTGGGGGAAAGGCGTGGGTGACTCCAGGGCCGCTCGGCCCGCGTGCCCCCGCGTGCCCCCGCGCCCCCGCGCCGGGTTAGGGATGCTGGGCGGGTGGGAATTTCTGTTTGGAAACGAAGGTGAGAGGTGCCGGCGCCGCCCACGAGGGCAGCGGCTCTTGGAAAACCCGGGAATGGCGCTGTAAACGTGCAGGCACTCCTCCTCTTTCCCCATCACCACGCACAAAAAGAAAGGGCCTTGAAAGGGATGAGTTTATTATGCACTTTTAAATGACTATTCAGAAAAGATCAGGAGGCACAATAAAAATGCTTCCCACCCTGCCAATTCCCTTCCCTTAAAGAAGGGAGGGGGCCGGGGAAGGAAGAGAGAAAGAAAGAGGAGGCAACCCACAAAGGTAGGCTGGGCATTGCAGATTTTTATTTTTAATCAAAATAACATTTTCCAGTTTGCGACTTACGTTTTCCAGTGTATTCTTCTCAGGGCCAACCCAAGGGACTAATAAAACCCCTGAGAGCAGTTGTGCCCAAATATGTTTTGTGCGGGAGTTTGTGAAAACAACTTTGTCGAGTGCAAACCTTAGAAGATGAAAATACTCCGAAAATCACACAATCCTCTTGGAACCCGAGGCGCCGCACTTTTCCACCTCTCTCGGATAAAGTTGTCTCAGGAAAATAAAACTGTTGATAAACCATGGTTCCAGACTGTTACTTACTTTACAACCCTCGGTTTGCAATCGATCATAGCTTGGGCCTAACAGGACTGACTGGGGCTTTTCATTTGTTTATAGTGTGTGCAGTGTTTTATCCCTCAAATGTACCATGTCAGCTATGTAAAATAATGTATTATTTCTTTTCGCATCCTGAATCCACCTCCACAGTGGTTTTTGTTTAAAATAAAGGCCTTGGTTTTTTTCCATTATTACAGAATGGAAACTTAAACTTAAATCCTAGACTTCTGAGAAACACATCTTTAAAATCCAGTGCTGAGCTGGGAAAAATAGAAAAGAGCTCTTGTTTACTTCCTTCGCTGGGTACAATTGACTGTATTTAACCTGAACTGTTTTAATCCAATTTAATAAACCATGAGCTTGCTTTTCATCCAAAAAAGCCAATATACCAGCCTGAGTCCCAAATTTGGTCTTTCACAGTGTCATGTCAGCCAATAAGCCTGTGACTCCCTTGATTTTGCTAAGGAAAGGGCTCATTACATTGCAGTTAATTTTTCCAATGCAAAAACTACACTGTCATTTTTCCTGACTCCTCTCAAAAAGTACAAAGAAATCCTAGAATTGTGGACTTTTGGACCAGAGGAAGCTTCCTCACTTCCCATGGGGGGGGAATCAAAGGCTGAGAGAAGTGAAGCGACTGCCCATTCACACACAGGCTCTACTTCCTTTCCCAGGTCTCCCTCCTCCTGGACCAGGGGTCCCTCCCCACCTCCAGGCTTGCAGGGAAGCCAAAGGAAGGAAACTGGATGGGGACTCAAGAGCAGTATTTCAGGAAGCATGGGAAACCAAGGGAATGCAGGAACAGAATTAATGGGATGTGGGAAAGGTTAGAAATGATAAATCCAGGTGATAAAATGAGTTTCAAAGAATCAGGAGCCAGATGGTAGTAGAGGAACCATGGGAAGGGCAGAGACTGTGTAAAAAATAATCTGGCAAAATAAGGACTGTGGAGCGCAAGTAAGCAGTTTTTAAGATGTCTCAAATGTGGGGTCAAAGTTAGGTCAAGAGAAGAAAGGAAGAGTCCACAGAAGTGTTTGTAGACAGGCAGAAGAAGAGGCTAAGTGCTTTGGTGTCCAAAAGATTCTTTCTGTGCTGTGCTTCTGAGAAGAAAAGGCTGACAAACTGCCTCATGAGAATGAACTAGGGGAGAATCTGAGAGACACAAGGAATGGCCGCAGTCAAGGTGAATTGTAGGCAGTTGTGAGAGTTTCCCCCCAGGAGCATGATGAGAATGTCAGAGCCTGACCCCATAGCAAGGGTGCTTCATCTGTTCAGAGACAGAGTGTCCTAAAACCATCAGGCCTTGGGTGAAAAGCATGCTTCCCAGTGTCACCCAGCAGCCCACTGCCAGGCAGAGAGAAGGCAGGGTTCCGGATCCGTACCCATGGGTGACCGTGGAGCACACCACTCTCCGGGGTGGGATCTGGAATCGTGCACTCTGGAAGGGCCCTGAAGAGATGCCCTCACGGGTCTTTGTGCTTTCCGGTTCCAAATCACCCTAACAGACAAAATAAGAATGTGTCCTATGGCGTTCCTCAGTTCCTACTCGCAGCCGTGTGAGGAATGAAAGATCCCCATTGTCACTTGAAAACATCCACATTTTGGAAATGTCTAAGCTACCTAAATGTGGCAATAAAATTCATTTCAATTTGTCAGTCTTGGAAGTTAACTGAACAGTTATGCCTTAGTCTAATTATTCCTGGCTAACATGAAGCAATGAAAAATTAGGTAAGGTTTGTAGCCAACTCCCAACTCCTCAGCTTTTTTTCTCCCCTCGGACTTTTCTTTTTCTCTTTCTTTCTTTCTCCTCTTCTCCTTCTTCTCCTTCCTCCTCCTCCTCCTCCTCCTCCTCCTCCTCCTCCTCCTCCTCCTCTTCTTCTTCTTCTTCTTCTTCTTCTTCTTCTCCTTCTTTTTTAATGACTGATGAGTTTGTGCAAGAGCCTACCACTTTAAGCAGATGAACTTGGCAGCAGTGTCTCTGAAACCCTGGGTTCTGGGATACTTTATGGCTCTTCATCACCTTCCAGAGTTGTCCTTATGAGGCCAAGAATCTAGCTGAGTTCCATGTGGGTAGGAAATGTAATGCTCTGGTTGCCTGGATACTCTAGTTAACCGATGGTGACCACATACATTAGAAACCAGCGTCTGATTTGTAGAAACTTTGAAGGTTATTAAAGGAGATGCCAGCTCTCCTTATATGCAGCAATAGGCAGCAATTGGTGGTAATTAGGCAAATGAAAAAATTCATACTGTGTGATGTTTACTGCCTATTTATATGCTGAAATTTGCACATAATCTAGCGTTATTATTTCCTTCAAATAATTTATCTCTAATGAATAATGTTGTCTTTTGTTGTGAGTCCAGGGTCCAAATAGCAAGTTTTCCCTAGTTATGATTATCTACAATTATTAAATGTTTTCCCATTCAATTAAACTTTTCTTACAGAAACAGAAAGTTTTATTAAAATAGTCAGAAATTATTTAAAAATTAGCATATAAACTAAAGAAGGCAAAATTTAAGTAGGATACCCGTAAGCCATGGAAAGCATAATTTATGGATATACAGACAATTTAAACAATTAGGGACTTTTTCCCCCACTGGTTATTAATCTTTTTGATGATAATTTTTCTGTCTATGCTCCTCCCAAGCTAAAAAGGACACGTTGTTTATCATTCCTGGTTTGTGAAGGATTTTTGAGGATTTATTTACAATCCCCTCAAAACAAGTGTCAAAACCTCTGCATCTATAATTTCGATGCCATCCCGATCAAAATTCCACCGGTATTTTTCAAAGAGCTAGAAGAAACAATCCTAAAATTTGTATGGAACCAGAAGAGACCCCAAATTGCTAAGGAAATGTTGAAAAAGAAAAACAAAACTGGGGGCATCACGTTGGCCTGATTTCAAGCTTTACTACAAAGCTGCGATCACCAAGACAGCATGGTACTGGCGCAAAAACAGACACACAGACCAGTGGAACAGAGTAGAGAGCACAACTCTATGGTCAAATAATCTTTAACAAAGCAGGAAAAAATATACAGTGGGAAAAAGACAGTCTCTTCAACAAATGGTGCTGGGAAAATTGGACAGCTATATGTAGAAGAATGAAACTCGACCATTCTCTTACATCATACACAAAGATAAACTCGGAATAGATAAAAGATCTCAACGTGAGGCAGGAATCTATCAAAATCCTAGAGGAGAACATAAGCAATAACCTTTTCGACATCAGCCACGGCAATATCTTTCAAGATATGTCTCCAAAGGCAAAGGAAACAAAAGCAAAAATGAACTTTTGGAACTTCATCAGGATCAAAAGCTTCTGCACAGCAAAGGAAATAGTCGACAAAACAAAGAGGCAACCCATGGAATGGGAGAAGATATTCGCAAGTGACACTACAGACACAGGGCTGATATCCAACATCTATAAGGAACTCCTCAAACTCAACACACAAAACAGATAATCGTGTCAAAAAACAGGCAGAAGATATGAACAGACACTTCTCCAAAGAAGATGTACAAATGGCTAACAGACACATGAAAAAATGTTCATCATCACTAGCCATCAGGGAGATTCAAATCAAAACCACATTGAGATACCACCTTACACCAGTTAGAATGGCCAAAATCAACAAGACAGTAAACAAGTGTTGGAGAGCATGTGGAGAAAGGGGAACCCTCTTACATTGCTGGTGGGAATGCAAGATGGTACAGCCATTTGGGAAAACAGTGTGGAGATTCCTTAAGAAATTGAAAATAGAGCTACCCTATGACTCTGCAATTGCACTATTGGGTATTTATCCCAAAGATGTAGCGAAAAGAAGAGCCATCTGTACCCCAATGTTCATAGCAGCAATGGCCACAGTCGCCAAACTGTGGAAAGAGTCAAGCCACTCTTCAATGGACAAATGGATAAAGAAGGTATGGTTCAGGGGCACCTGGGTGGCTCAGTGGGTTAAGCCTCTGCCTTCAGCTCGGGTCATGATCTCAGGGTCCTGGGATCAAGCCCCGCATCGGATCGGGCTCTGCTCGGCAGGGAGCCTGCTTCCCCTCTCTCTGCCTGACTCTGCCTACTTGTGATCTCTCTCTCTCTCTCAAATAAATAAATAAAATCTTAAAAAAATAAAAAATAAAATAAAAGAAGGTATGATTCATATATACAATGGAGTATTATGCCTCCATCAGAAAGGATGAACACCCAACTTTTGTATCAATATGGACGGGACTGGAAGAGATTATGCTGAGTGAAGTAAGTCAAGCAGAGAGAGTCAATTATCATATGGTTTCACTTACTTGTGGAGCATAAGGAATAACATGGAGGACATTGGGAGATGGACAGGAGAAGTGAGTTGGGGAAATTGGAGGGGGAGACAAACCATGAGAGACTGTGGACTCTGAGAAACAAACTGAGGGTTTTGGAGGGATGGGGGTTGGGGATTGAGTGAGCCTGGTGGTGGGTATTAAGGAGGGCACATATTGCATGGAGCACAGGGTGTGGTGCATAAACAATGAATTCTGGAACACTGAAAAGAAATAAAATTAAATTAAATAGAAAAAAAAAACCTGCATCTGCCCTATTTCTATTTACTCTACCCTTCTCTCTAGCTGGAAAGCCAAAAGGAAAAAGGAATTCAAGGAAAAGCCTGCAATTCTAAGTACCTTAACTCTGCTCTTTTCCTATCTCACCATATTAGATTTAATCAGCGTATGCTGAGCACTCAGCCTGTGACCAACAGTAAGGAAACTGAGGTGAATAAATATGGTCCTGGACCTTCAGGAACTTACAGACACCTGGGGAATACCTACCTGGACACGGATAACATTTACATAATGCAGTAAGTGCCAAAGCACTGAGTCCAGCCCCCAAAATCTGGGATGTTTTCATAATATGAAAAAAATGGGGGAAATTATATGCTGGCTTAATTCATGATCCCCTCGTTAACTTTGTGATCCTCTTTTTCCAACCATAAACATTATTTTGTAATTCCCCATCTCTAACAAGTATTAAAAAGGTTCACTTATTAAAAAGTTCTAGTGAGCTATTGGCAACAGAGCTCTAATTCTAAATTAGCCCATAGACTGCACCTTTTTGAAATGTTTATGTTTTTAAGAACATGCCAAACATACCTTGTTCCATGTTGACCTGTATGACATTTATTTCTAAGATTTATTTTAAATATGTGTATGTGTACACCTAAATATAGACATGTTTCATTCTGGATATTAAATTTCAACTTTTATGGTGACTTGAGATGCCATTAAGGCAGTAGTCTTAGAAACCAAATATAAAAATTACCAGGTGACTTGAGATGCCATTAAGGCAGTAGTCTAAGAAACCAAATATAAAAATTACCAGGCAATTTGGACCTGGTGGAAGTTCTTGAGCCTTATGGATAACATTACAAACATTATGGTAGCCTGAAAAGCTTGACCAACAAAAGTCTGACTGCTAGCTGGAAAAAACTGTGACTGGAGCACATCATGACTTCAGGAAATGTGAAGAAAACATAAGAGTAACTGCTGAAGTCAAGTAGTAGGAGCCTATATTCTCAGAGACCATACTCTAACCAAGGTGTTGAATCACACTCTATTGTTCACCCATTTGTACTCTCACTCAACTGGCTTAACCAACTAGGAATTTTTCATTTGGTGGGGAGGCAGCGGCCCGGAATTTCATCAAAGACTCAATCTCCTCTGTCTTTCCTATCATCCTTATACCTATTATTAATCTTGATGGTCACAAGATGGTCCTTTTATCTCCAGCCATTGTGTCTGCATGCCAGGCAAAAAGAAGGAAGGGCAAAAGGTATGTGCGAGCTGAGTTTGCCCCTCTTAATGGGAAAATAATAGGTTGCCAAAAGCTGCCTCCCCCTGACCTCATAGAGTTTGCTCACATATCATTGGATAGAACTAGTCCCATGACCTTAGCTGTTAAAGAGTCTGCGGAGGTGAAAAATTTTAATTGATCCAAGTTATTATCCAGTTAAACTGGATATTAAACTTCAACTTCAACCGATTAAAATTACCCAATTTTAATAATCCAAGTTATCTTGGTAAGGAAAAAAGAAGAAACAGATATTGCAGAGAACCCCTGTGGATCCAGTTAGTGTTTCTAATTCTGGAAGATGTCCCCCCACATCCTGATGCATGCAAGGTCCCTGTATTTATATAAAATGTAGCACTGTCATAAAATAAACATATCAAATAAATTTCATATCTCCTTTCCTCAGTACATTTTCCTTGGGTAGAGAGGAAGCGTTTTTGTAAATGTGTCAAGTGGCCTGACCCTTTTTTTTTTTTAAGCTTTTTTATTTAAACATATAATGTAACCCCACCACCCTCTCCCAACCCCTCTCCCCCCCACCCCCCTTAGTTTGTTTTATGACATTAAGAGTCTCTTTTGGTTTGTCTCCCTCCCGATCCCATCTTGTTTCATTTTTTCTTTTCCTACCACCTTAACCCCCACCCCCGCTGCATCACATGATCTCCCTGATATGGCCTGACCCTTTTTAAAGATACCCAGTATTACTAAAACTACAAAGATATATATTCCATTCCGAATCTTAATCTTACATGACGCTGTATTTTTAAAGGCTTTGTGTCCTTACTGCTGGAAGTTTATTTCCTGGCTTATAGTAAATGCATGGATAACATTAAGTGCTGCTTTAATATACAAGACAGGTATGAGGGTTTCTGAGCAACCCCAGGAATTGTGATCTAGGTCAGTGATAGAAGAGGAAGAGATGGGATGATATTTTTATCATCATATATCCCTCTCATCAAAAAGCATTTGTTAAACACCCACATGCATGAATCATAGTTGTCAAAACAAAACAAAGAGATGTTTTACTCCAGTCAACTCTTGATTTTATTAATCCTGTTACCTATTTTCTGGAAATCCTTTCTCCACTCAGCAGTACATCAACAAGCACGGGGAGGGGGGGGGGGATGATAAACCTCAAACCAAAAAATAACTAATTTTGTTATTAGCCATAGTTAAAGGTTTGCTGAGGGAGAAGACTGAAGCCATTTGTAAAATGAGGTTCATGTTTGTGGATTTTGATTATCCATGCCATTCCTTGTCCCTGTTTCCAGAGATAATCAAGAGTTGGATGAATCTAAAACTATTGTTTTGGAGCAAGATTTAGCCACTGTCAGAAATCATAATTAACATCAAAAGACATTTATTCCACCCTATTTCCATATAAGGCATTGTACCACTGGTGGCACCAGGGACATTTGAAAAAAGTAATGTTACGGCAGCCCTCTTGCTTTGTGCACATTTTCTTAGAAAAAGCAAGCAATGAGTACATAAGTGTATAACCTTCAACATGATGGGAGGAAAGAGTACAAGTATTTTTTTCCCTCAATAATTAGATTCAGATTCTTAGGCGTCTGGCTGAAGGCATCAGCAGACATGTATCATCTCACCCAGTTATCCCAAAAGGGAAGTTTGAATGTTCAATTTACACAAATGTGTTGACTTAGGTTTTGCAAATGAAAGACTTTTTTCAAACATCTCATTCTATGTCCCACATCAGAACTTGTCTCAATCATCCTTTGCAGTAAAAAGAGACAGCTCTGCCACTTTTTCTGTGATCTTAGGAAAATCACTCACTTAACATTTCTGGGTTTCCCTTTCCTCATCTTTAAAATGGGAGCAACAATATCTACACTGTGAGGTTGTCATGGAGAAGAGCAAAAAGGTGACTTTGGATGTACTGTCACTGCACATCCAAATGTCCTATTGAGTTGTTTCATTAATCCAAGTGTCTTATTGAGGTATCTTTTTAAAATATACACACAGCTTGATAAAAATGCAGTTAAGCAATACATACTATTTGTAACAATTTCCAAATGTCACCAAATGGAGATCTATGGGGACGCCTGGGTGGTTCAGTTGGTTGAGCCGCTGCCTTCCGCTCAGGTCATGATCCCAGCATCCTGGGATCGAGTCCCGCATCGGGTTCCTTGCTCGGCAGGGAGCCTGCTTCTCTCTCTGCCTCTGCCTGCCACTCTGTCAGCCTGTGCTCACTCTCTCTGACAAATAAATAAATTAAAAAAAAAATGGAGATCTATGTCATAATAAGTTATCTTTGAATATGGTATTCAAATCATATTCAATTTCATGAGTGGATTCCCCTGTATTGACATTTGCTCTACAGAGTCTTACCAGTTCATAAGTAGCATCTTTTCTTCTTTTTTGCTAATTATATAAGTTTTAGGTGTACAGCTTTATAATTCAACATCTGTACACACCACCAACTGATTGCCACCCCAAGTCTTGTTACCACCACCATTCAGTTAACCTCCTTCATCCATTTTGCCCACCTCCAACCACCTTCCTCTCTGGTAACCACTGGACTGTTCTCCATATCCATGAGCTTCTTTTTGTTTTCTTTTGTTCATTCATTTGTTTTCTTAGGGCTTTTGGTTTTTATTTTTAGATTCCACCTATGAGTGAAGTCAACTGGTGTTTTTCTCTTTCTATCTGCTCTTTCTTTCTGGCCTATTTTGTTCAGCATAATACCCTCAAGGTCCATCCAAGTTGTCACAGATGGCAAGATTTCATCCTTTTTATGGCTGGGCAATATTCCATTGTGTGTGTGTGTGTGTGTGTGTGTGTGTGTGTGTGTATACACAATGTATGTATGATTGTATACCTATATACAATGTATCTTGATGTATGATATACAATCACATATATATAGTATACAGATACATAATGGAAAAATATATATACACATACAATGGTATACATATGTGTGTGATATATATATCACATCTTTATCCATTTGTCTGTCAATGAATACTTGGGTTGCTTCCATATCTTGGCTTTGTAAATAATGCTGCAATGAACATAGGGGTGCATAAACCTTTTCAAATCAGTGTTTTCATAATCTTCAGATAAATACTTAGAAGTCAAATAGCTGGGTCATATTGTCTTTCTACTCTTGATTTTTTTGAGGAATCTCCGTACTGTTTTCCATAGCAGCTGCATCAATTACAACCCCACCAACGGTGCTCACAGTTTCCCTTTTCTGCACATCCTCTCCAGTACTTGCTATTTCCTGTCTTTTTGCTCCTCATTCCAGCAGACATGAAGTATACTCACTGTGGCTTTGATTTGCATTTTTCTAATAATTAGTGATGTTAAGAATCTTTATCTAATGTTGAAGTCACTGCACATTTGAGTGACTGAGCTTTGAATAATTTTGTGGATGTATCACACGGTCTCAAAGACCAGCCAACATTAGCTAGCTAATTGGGAATTCTCTGGTTTTTGAAGTGAATGCCAAGGTAGGATATAATATGCTTCTGCTTCAGAAACCCTGTTAGGGTAATTCTACTTTGGAAATACAATCTATCTTCCAAGCTTGCTGAAATAAATGGTCCTCAGCCTTCAGAAAGAACAGATAGGCAAGTAGATATGGTCATCATTTACTTCTTTAGTATAGAGTGTTCTTAATACCTAGGAAATTTATCAGAAGAAACCTTTACCTTTTTACTTTCCCTTTTAAGGAATGCACTAACTAAAATTAAGAAGACATTGCTGAAATGGGTATTTCACAAATTGCTATCACAGAAAACCTGGTTACTGTTTTTCCCTTGGTAATCTAATTTTCAGCTTTCCCAACTCAGGGGACACCCAACAATGAAAATACCATGTAATCCTCATCTAATATATTCCATTAAATCATCCAGGGTCACTCAGCTCTTTGGGTGTTGATATCACTATAAATCTTCTTTTGAAAACCCAATTTTTATATGAAGTACATATACATAAATTTCATAAACATTTGATGGAATAGTTTTTTATTATTGTTTCTTTCTAAACTTCTGCTCAGCTCTTCTGGTGATTTGTAAGGATAGGTTCATGCTAAATAACATCAGGTATTATACTATACTATTTATAATGCATGCTTTCAAATATTTGTGGGTAATTTCTAAAATGAGTCTGAGCAGAGGATCTTAGAGAGGAAAAAGTATCATTAGTATCCCTCCTCGGCTAATTTAGCCAAGTACATTCCAGAACTCTCCCAATCAGTATATTAAGCAGATGTGGTCTTTGTCCACCTAGTATGTTGCGTTAGACCTTTCAACACTCTGCAGTCTTTTTATCACTCAGCTGCCAAGTTCCCTAGGGTAATCATAGACAGCTTGTCAATTTAATTGCAAAGAAACAGGCTTTCTTGTGACCATTCCAATTTTAGCTGCTACTTTAAATTGTACATGATAGTTCTTCCATGCTGTCTGCCCTTTAAATAGTGTGGCTCTCTGCAAGCCTCTTAATGGTGATGGAAAGAAGAGGCAGGAATGAAAATCTGGCCTGCTGATAGAGCCTACAACATGCATTTTATTAAGTTGCTGCTTTCAGAAAGGAAGTTTCTCCTTGAGTCCTGCATGTCACCATTACATTGCCAACACTAAATTATTTTTTTTTCATTTCAGTGTTCCACTTT
Source organism: Taxidea taxus jeffersonii (assembly GCA_003697995.1). Taxonomy (NCBI): domain Eukaryota; kingdom Metazoa; phylum Chordata; class Mammalia; order Carnivora; family Mustelidae; genus Taxidea; species Taxidea taxus. Next base: position 85,725 of record ML102545.1, read on the forward strand.
CATGCATATTTTCCTCCTTTCTGGGTGATAGAGGATTCATAGGCCATCTGGATTCTGAAACATCTGGACACTGAATTTCTGCAGAGGAGAATCAGAGGAAAGAGACGATCAGTGGTACTGGGTGTCTCCAGAGAGATTTAAATCAACGATGATATTTTGGCTGTCTCCCTCTTGGAACATTAACACAAAACGTGAAAGGAAAAAACAACACATCACAGGAACCCAGTGTTCCAAGAATACCAACACTATATAAGAAGGTAGGACTTTAGATAAGAATTTAAGTCAGTAACTGGATCCATCTCTATATTTGATATAATTTCTAGAATTTTCCTCCCTTGTTTTTTCAATTGTTACACAATTTGGGGGGTTAATTTAGTTAGATATACTTGTAACACTGCTAGGTTTAGATGGGTGCATCTTTGAACATACTTTACCTTAAACGATGTATAATTCAATTCAATAAACCTTTATTTAGTAAGTTTTATATGTAAAGTCACAGAACTATCATATTAAAAGTGCTGATATGGTCAGCTTAATAGAAAGATTAGACATGAGCACCACTTGGGTAAATCAAGAAGAGTTACATATCTAAGGTACACGGAAGAAAAATAGTACAAAGAGATAAACAATGTTTCCCAGGACAGTTGGAGCTGTAAGTTTCTGGAGCCAAAAATGAAGAACCAGGCATGCCTGGGTGGCTTAGTTGTTAAGCGTCTGCCTTGGGCTCAGGTCATGATCCCAGGGTCCTGGAATCGAGCCCCGCATCAGGCTCCCTGACCAGTGGGAAACCTGCTTCTCCCTCTTCCACTTCCCCTACTTGTGATCCCTCTCTCGCTGTCTCTGTGAAATAAATAAAGAAAATCTCTTTTAAAAAATCAAGAACCAAGAGGACAACATATGAGTGAGACAGGGCCTCAGACCTTTAAAATGTTTAAATGCAAATGCCCTCCCACAAGCTCAGCTTTAGGTACGTGTGTGTGTATGTGTTGTGTGAGGATCTGCAGCAAGTTGGAAGTTGTTCTGGAAATGTGCAGGGGACACCTCTTCTAGGCCATCGATCTTGGTGTTAACATACAGAATAGGACTGCACCGTTCCATACAGTCTAGATAGCCACAAGCATGGTGCTTATTCATTACCCTCAGCCTGTCCCTGCTAAGGCAGCCGGGTCCACCGCCTTTCCTGAACTTGACCTTCAAAACCAGAACGAGCTGGGTCATTGCCCAGACTGCTCAGCGAGTCTCAAGAGCAAGCTCTTAGACCAATATTGAAGCTTCTCTTTGGTGCAAAGCCACTAGGTTTAGCTGTCAGCAAGTATGAGGAGATGTTCTGATGCTGGGATTTATGTTCCCCACTATTACAAATTTCTTTTACTATACTTTCTCTGGTAAATATTTGGCCTCTCAATTAATAGATTTTCAATTGCTACAAAGTACTCTTTAAAAGACATGAGTTTGAAGGACCTAATCTTCTGCACCTTCAGGCAGATTTCCTAAACTATGTGATACTCTGCCACATTAAAAAGAAGAAAAAGTTAAAAATGTCAGTTTAAGTTGATTTCTAGGAACCCAGAACAGTTCAAAGAAAAAGAATCTAAGAGTAAAATTTTAGTAATTATTTTTTTAATTAAGCACAGCTACACTTAAATACAATAACTCTCTGATATAAGGGACTACAGACACATTCTCCAGTTTCTGCTAGTCCGTTGTGTCCTTAATTTCCTCTAACTGCATCTTCAGTGAGACCCACAATGAAGTACAATATTAGATGTTCACTTGTATGATATCAACCTTGTATGAAGAGAATGAATAAAAAATGAAGTTCTTAGCTGTGATCTATTTCAGATTAGCCATTTTCATTTATAAAACTGTTTATTTTACTTTGTCAGCTTGAAGGTCAATCCAACTTCAAATTGCATTTTGCAGAATTTCAACAAAGATATGAGGCCCATCTCTGCCTCATTCAAGACTAAAGGTGAAAAGCTGAGTCTTAACACAGGTCTTAGGCAGAGGTTTATGAAATGGACCAGATCCCATTGATACAAGACTTGCAAAGACACTCTTCTTCAAAGTCAAGACATCAGGGCCTGGACCACATCAGTGGCAATGGCATCAGGATTAGCATGTATTAATTGTAGACATCAACCCAGAGCAAGCTGGAAGAGCAAGTTCAAGGGAATACTTGTCATACACTGAGGGAAGAAGAAACAACAAAAATCGTAACAGCTATCATTTATGAAGCACTTCTATGTATCAGGGACTATTCTGTGCATTATCTTATCTCACATCTCTACAATAATTCTTTGAGGTAGGTACTGTGGTTATCACATTTTACAGATGAAGAAGCTGAGGGACATGGAGGTTAAGAAGCTTGGCCAAGATCACATGAGTAAGTACATGAAGGAACAAGGATTCAACCCAAGCAGAAAGACACCTATTCCCATATTCTGAGTGACAATGCTACGTGTATATGCAGTGCAAAGAACACTATGAAGGACACAACTCAATATGCTCAGATGTTGACGTCCACTAAAGCAAACCTAGCCCCTCCTACATGGAACGCATCGTCATTACTATAATTTTATATTTCACCCCATCCCACTTGTGTGTAAGCTTCACTTAGAGACCATGTCTGTTTTGGTCACATCATAATGTCAGTGCCTAGCATATTACCTTGTCACACTGTAGCCATCAGATATTTATTGACCAAATATTTATATTTATATTTATTGACCAAATATTAATAAGTAGGTCTATTGGATATTTTTTGAAATGTGATTTCCTGTGAGACACTGTCCATTCCTTAAGAGGTTTTAAATAAGGCCACATCGTTTAGTGTAAAGAACATGGGATTCAGACATAAACAACTTGGGCTCTAATCCAAACATTGCAATATCCCAGTGCTGTGGTCTTGGACAAACCGCTAAACCTGTGGCATCTCAAGTTCATCATGTGGCCAGCAAATATAGTAAAGATACATTTCTTAAGCAAGTTTTGGGTATCATACAAACTATCATTATGACAACTACAGTGTCTTCTGTAAGATGATGAAGTATCTAAAAGGACAGACACAAATAAGGAGGCTAAATATTTTTTGTGGATCCTGGGAACAGAACACAGAACAGGAGGTCATGAATACTAAATGCCCATCTCACTGAAAAGACCTGATATCCTCAGACTTGACCTGAAATATGCCTGGCTCCTTTTCTTACAACATATCCCATCTTGGTTATTTGGTACTTACTAAAGGAAACAGCAGCCTGGGTAAGCCCAGCCTGGTTAGGCCCAGATTGAAACATTTCTTAAGTGATTTATGTTATCAAACTTCTGCCCCGTAAGGTGGGCTGGCTATTTCAAAATTTCTTAAAGTACCCCAAATTCTGTGTCCGGAGCTTAATTTTGCCCAGGGCTTCTACTCAAGTAGGCCGTCTCAACATTCCAATCATGCTTCCTGAAGATACTGCCTCCTCTTAGATTGGCTTTTTTGGGGAAGCAGTCTTTTGTCTTCAGGAAGGAAAATAGTTTTGCTTTTTTGGTTACATATTTTCCTTTTCTGAAAGGACCAAGCTGAGAAACTACCGTGAGATAAAATCATAGATGCACTATTTCATAGAGAGTGAACCCAGATTTAGTTTTCTTTGATGGGGATTTTAGCAATGCCCTCAAAATATATGGCTTTCCTAAATCAGTCACTTACAAAAAGGAAGTATGCCTGTATTTGGCAAGTGAATTTAAAAAATGGATCCTCGTGCTGTAAAAATTCCTTTATAAATGGAGTTAGTTATTAAAATAATTTTACCATTTTAACCTTTTCTTACACCAGTTTTAGTCCCAGCTGAAAATCATAAATTTTAAAATATTCTTTTAAAACCACATTACACTGTAACAAAAACTATGAATAATTCTATCATTAAGTATAATAATAGCTGACATTTTTTTATGATTATAAACAGTAGCAATATAAAAACAGATTTTTAAAATTGCAAACATGTCTCAAAAAGTGACCTGTCCAGGAGTTCTTAACTTGTGGTCCATTGTACAGAAACAAAAATTTTACTTTTATCACATTATCTCTGATTAAAATGTTACATTTCCTTCCATTATGGATGTTAGGAACCGCTCACAATGGTATTACCAGGCCTGTGATTTTGTCCCCAATAAAAATCACAAACATTTTCAAATTAAAGTTACTACAAATATTTCAAAATATCATTTTACCCAACACTACATCAAAATTATGGTAGTTATTAGACAAACTACTAGAGCATGTTAACTAATGTGTTAATAAAAACGAAACATATTTCTAAATCAAACCTTAATATTTTGCTAACTGCCTTTCCATATAATTGGTTTCCTTTGTAATCCTATGTAACTTACTTTATGCATTTAAACACTTTATTCTGAGAGGGAGTCCATAGGCTTACCAAACTGCCAAGGGGTTCTTTGGCACCAAAAAAGCCCCATTTTGATTTCCTATTTTAAAACCTCTATTTTAAAAAATCCTATATTAAATAATTTAGAGTATGCTATGGGCTGAATTGTGTCCCACCAAAATTCATATGCTGAAACCCTAAACCCCAATGTGACTGTATTTGCAGATGGGGCCTTTGTAGAAGTAATTAAGATTAAATGAGGCCATAAGAGAAGATCCCTGGCCCAAGAGCATTAACATCCTTATAAGAAGAAATACCAGAGCTCACTCATTCTCCCTGCTAGTGAAGACACAGCAAGATGGCGGCCAACTACAAACCTGAAAGAGAGCTGGTACCAGAACCGTCCCAGGCTGGCCCCCTGATCTTGGACTTCCAGCCTACACAACTGTGAGAAAACAAATTTCTGTTGTATAAGGCAACCAATCTGTAGTATTTTGTCATAGTAATCTGAGCTGACAGATACAGGGTAATATAACCTTTTGTCCTTTTTGAAGACTTCCTTCCTACTTCCTTGGGTTGCAGACCTGGGTCCAATTGGGGAATTCACTGGACTCCATCAAGATTCAAGACCCGGAGCCACTTTCAAGGAGAAAGTCCTAGAAGTTATTTAAATAAATGTCATAAAAATGAGCCAAGCTATTAGATAATAATAAATAACTTTTTAAATACAGCTGTCATTTGTCTCGGAAGTAGTTGGCAATTGCTGCCACTGCTATTAGAATCAAATTCCATCAGGAACATCATTTTCCCAAGTCCTCCCTGCTCCAGCTCCCTTCTGAGATACTCAAGAGCTCCTTCGCAAGCCCCTGCCTGCCTCACGGGAAACCCCACAATTCACCCAATTAGGCAGCTGGGTGTCCTGGTTGCAGGTGGCTAATTGTGAAAGGGATTTTTGTGAAGGACCCGTATTCCTACATCAGCACCATAATCTACTTCAGAAAATACACCGTACCATTTCTGGTTAACCTTAAAACAATCACATTAAAATAAAGAGGACTGTCAGTAGAGCAATTTATAAATAGCTAAAATTAAACAGAGCAAGACTGCCAGTGCTAATGCATAAGCAAAGAACTGACTTCCTGCATTTCATTGAGAATTCCTGATAGCAAACTGCAGTATGTTTATTATACATTAATTCAACACAGCATTCAAAATGAATTTATGCCCTGGCTGAAGGGTGCGATATTGAAACTAAATATTATTTATTATCTTAATATTAGTAACCATACTAAAAAAAATTGTGTTAACAATTCAGAGTGTTTAAAACGCTAAGGATACCATAGCTCTACTTACCAACCAACAGCTCTTGCCTTAATTTATGCAAGTGTAGCCTATAGCTAAAAGCTTTGTATATTTGTTTCCCCATGGTATTAGTGCTCAAAAATAGGACGCTCTTTCAAGGGCACCTTACAAACAGAGAACTATAATTTATTTGGCAAATTAAAGCTCATATAAAATGTGCACACAGAGGTACAGATTAACATATTTAATTTCAATATTACCTGCAAACCTATTTTTTCCCATACAGTGTTCTAATTAGTCATATAAAATTGAGTGTATGTATTATAAGCAATTATTTTAGTGGAAATAGAAACTGGATCTGAATTAAATATATACGGTAAAAAGATAACACTTTTATGGAGGTTAATATATCCATTTGTATCTAGAAAAATGTGTTCTAGTTAAATGGCATGAGAACCTTGAGCATTCAAAACCTGATTGCAGTAAAAGTTGAGTTTTTTATGATTTAATAATGCAGAATAATATGCAATCTTGGTAATATAGCAATATTTATATTTTGATGATATTTCCAAGTTTCCAAATCCCTAGTAACCATTAGATTCATTTTTTGCAGTGGACTTTTTCCAATTAGGAATATTCACTCCCCCTACAGTTAAAGGTGCAAACTGTTAGTGAACACTTTATTTAGCAAACAATTCTTTTCCTATTGAGCCTGTACCAGGAACTCTTAGTGTTACGGGTACCGGGCTTCCATTGCATTAAGATGGTTGAAAAATAGATGTTGATCAAGAATTATGCCTGCAAGTAAATGGAAGCTATAACTTAAGTAACAGGACAGTGAGGCTTTCTAAAAGTTGTCATAAACTGACAAAAGCTTCACCACGTAAGATTTTTTAAAAGAACAAATTATATCCAAGTCACTTGACCTAGCATAGGGCATGGGAATGAGGATGATCTAAAGCCTCAGACTATAAGTTTCTCATCCTCAGGTGTTAGTTCGAATGTAAACTCCCAGAGAAAACCTCCCTAAACCCCTGATCTCACCTGGGTCCCCTGCCCCAGCTTGATCGTTACTGCTCCCTCCCCACCTGGTGTGTTACTTTCATAGGACACATCAGATTGGTTCATTTCCTTGTTTACTCTTTGTTTTCCCCACTAGAGGAAACTCCATAAGGATAAGGACCATTCAAAAGTTTACTGCTGCTCCTGGCACACTAAAAGAAGAAACTTTTAGTTTAAGTTTTAAGTTTAAGAAGGAACTCAATTACCATATTTGAACAAAGGGAGGATGGGAGGAAGGGTAGAAGGGAGGGAGGGAAGGAGGAAGGAAAGGGCTAATGGGATGATTCTCTAAGACATTTCTGTGAGATTGTTTAGTATTTGGTTGTCAAGTAATCTTACTCGGTTTTTAAGGTTTTTAAGATCTTCCCTCTGATTCAGGACTAGCTGTCCATTACAGTCACAAAAACACGGGGCTAGAAGAATTGTGTCCTTCTGCTTTTGTATATATATCCCAAGCAGATGAGACTCTGCCTACCAAATTGACAAATTTAACTGCATATTTTGTGGGAGAACCCACAGAACTCCCTGAATGATACACCAGTGCTTTTGCAGGTGCCCCTCATTGCCCCAGTTACTCTTCCTACAATACTCCCCCTGCTAACTCTCTGTGCTAACTGCTAAATCTCCTCACTCCCACCTCCTGGAATGGTTTCCTAGCTAGAGGCAGTTACAACAGAGAAATCCAAGTAGCAAAGCACCCTAAGATTCACTGCACTTAACTTATTTTAAACATTGTCAACCTGTCGTCCGTCGGGCTCCTAAAGACTTTCAGAAAAGGAGAGCCCACAAAGTTTATTATCACGTATCGTCATGTCAAAACATTCTTGCTCCAACCTCTTCTCAATCCTTGGTAGAGGCTCTTTTTTTTCTTTTTGGATTCTCAGGGTAGATGGAAAACAGCTTGTCACCACTCGTTAACCATGACCTGTTCTAACATTACAACAGAGGACAACAAACGGGGCCGACCACCTGGTTGCTTCCATATCATTCATTATTTTACACGCCCGGTGTCATTCTGCTTTCCAATTTAAAAAAAGGCTTTTACAACTCTCAATCTGGGGGTCACGTCTCCAGCCACACCATACCTGCTTTCTATTATTCCTGTCTGGCTTTTGTGAGGTTTTCAGTTTTTTAAATGAAATGGCCGTAAAATTAAATATTACTCACAATCCCACTTTGTTTTGGTTTCAGTCATTGTACCTGAAGAGCCTGTTTTGCCACTTTGCCATTCATTCATCCTGCTTTCTCCCTCGTGTTTAACACACATTTTAAGCAGAAACTTCTGTTACACTGTCCTCTTCATTATTCACCTCTTTTCTGCTAAAGCATTTTAATTCATTGCTTTTAGTCTTTTTCTTCTTAGCATTTGCTCAGAAGTTCAAAACCCTCACGTGGCCTGCAGCCCCTTGCTCAATCCAGTCCCTACCTTCCCCTTCAACCACATTTCATGTCACCCACCCCCTGACATACCAAATTCTTGCCACATTTGCCCATCCCCCACCTCAACCCCCTAACCCCGGGTTCAGTTCCAGGTGCACCGGCCCTCACGACCCAAAGTCGCTTGCTCATGCAACTGCTCTGCCCTGGTTCTCTTCACTCAACCTCTCTTGCCTTTTCAGGCTGACTCCTTCCTACTTCTCCTTCCAGTCTCCTTAAAAGGGCTGCATTCTGTGGGAGGTTCACCCTGACCATCTTACACCCCAGAGCCCCGTGAAGTTTTCCTTCATAGCACTTGTTCGTTATTTCAATTACATAGTTATCTCACTAAGTGTGTGTTTCATGCTTGCAGCATGAAGAGAGACAGGGCCCCTGATCTTCTCATCTCTCCCCACCCTCACTGCTTTGGCAGTCTTATCCACCTCAGGGCTTTAAACACCATCATCCCGTTGATGATTCCCAAATGCAGACACATATATTCACTCCAGACTCATCTTCCAAACTCCAGATTCTCACATCTCATTTCCTACTTGGCTGTTGACCTAGATATACTTAAAGACAATATTAGAGGATGTCTGGGTGGCTTGGCCTTCCCTTTATTTCCATTGATGACAACTCCCTCCTTCCAGGTGTTTAGGCCAAAGAATGTTGGAGTTTCTCTTCACTTTTACCCTTATCTTACCTTCCTCTTCACGTTTACGTCCTTTTCTTTTACTCTCATCCAATCTCAGGAGATCCTGTCCATTGTTCCTTCAAAATATGTTCAAACTGTGTCCTTTTCTCATTATTTCCACTGCACCTTCCTGGGTCTGAGCCACCTCAGCCCTCCCCTAGATTAGTGCCTGAGCTCCTGACTGGCCTCCCTGAGACCTTGTCCACTATACTCTACCTCAACACAACAGCTGGGGGGAGCTTTGCAAACTCAAGTGAGATTGTGTCACTCCTCTGCTTGAACTCCTGTCATAGCTCCACATTTCCCTTCAAGGAAGAACCAAAGACTTCACCATGGTTTGTATTGTTTGTCTGACTCATTCTGCTCTGACCACATGAGCCACCTTGCAATTCCTTGAGGGGACAGTCACACCCACCCTGAGGATCTGGCCCTGACTGACCTCTCATCTTGGAAAGCTCTTCACTCAAATATCTCCATGGGTAATCCCTCACCTCCTTCCAAACTTTTCTTTTTCTTTCTCTATACTAATTATCATCTCCTAACATCCTATTTAATCTACTCGGTTTTTACATCTGTTATTTTTTGTCTGTACTCCCCACAAGGGCGTCAGTTGTGAGGTCATGGACTTTGTTCACTGATGTATTCCAAGTAGCTGAAATATAGTCTGTTCTCAACTATTAGTCGAGATGAACATTCCCTAATATTGTCTTTAAGTATATCTAGGTCAACAGCCACGTAGGAAATGCGATGTGAGAATCTGGAGTTTGGAAGATGAGTCTGGAGATGAACTGGATGAAATAGTGTCTGAGGATGCTCTGTGGCTTCAGTCCCCTTTGATCTTCAGATAAAGACTTCAATCTCTATTTCTTCTATGGAAGTCCCCATTGTTGTCTGTGGCAAATTTTTTCTCATATAATCTATTTACATATACCCATAATAAATATATAGTATTATGAACACCATAATAAAAATATAGTATTGCTTTGTGTGAGTTTTAAAATAATGAACAACATCATACGATGGAAAAACAAAAATCCTTTGCAACAAGTAAAGTTCTAAGTGTGTGTGAGATTATTGTTCTTAGGGGTAGGGAAAAAGGGATTCTCAAAACAAGTGATGAATTACAGATTTTTGCAGTAACCCTGTACCTTAAGTCCAGCATGACCCTTGAATATCCTTCTTCTGAAAATGGAGTACCCTATGAAAATAGAAATAAGTGCAATTTCCTTAAGGTTAAGGCAAAGACTGAGGAAATAAAATTCACTTTTCTAAGAGATGGTCTATTTGGTTTGCCATTCTCCATGTATTCCAAAGGATTCTGATGGGATTTATATTCAATTTCTGAAAAAAATGCTGAGAGTTCTGGACTTAAACACATCACAATGGATATTTTTCTCAGTCTTCCAGCAAAACATTTAATTCTTATGGCTACTTCTAGTTTCTGACTTCAGAGTTGGTGTAACATAATTCATATATATATGTACATATATATATAAATTATATTATATACAAATTATAAGATATGATTTACTTATTCCTGAAACATTTGACTATTTTTAGACTAACTTACTGAATATTTCATCTTTATTATCCACATATAATAATCAGATAGCACTACCTTCAATGCTCTCTTGAATGAAAAACATGATCTCCTTTGAAAACTTTTCCCTTCTGAATGCTACTTATTTACCTTAAAATTAGATTATGCCACTTTCTCTTTCAAAGACCTTCCCCTGTTATTTGTTACTTTGCCAATTTTTGTATAACTTTTGCAGTTTCCATCAATATTTTTAAATTCATTATGATTTCTAAACAAGTTAAAATAGGTTCATTGTCATTTAACCTGATAAATCTAGCAAGTAAAATTGAAAGCCTGAGTCAATGAAGCCACACTGGGGTATCATTGCCAATTTTGCTATCAAAAGTAATCCATGATGATAGAGTTTATTACAAAGTACATTTAACATATTAATTATTAATCTACAGTGCAAAGCTTTTACCAAAAGTCTGTCCTTGATTGCTTTGTTTTCCCAAGTAGTTAGATTCTACAATTTTGTAATCTAAGACTAGTATTTGGCGCCTTGATCAAATTCCCAAAGTTCTGTAATGTCTCTTTTTATTGCCAGTAAATCCAGATGTAAGTGGCTTTTAGTGTTATGATTGAGTGTGAGTTTATTAACGTTATCTATTAAGCACACACTGCACATTGCCCACGCAAGAACTTTTGGAATCATACTTGATAAATGTATCAAGCAAGTCCAAAAGGTTTAAGAACAAAACAAAGACTTTAGTATGTAAATTAAAACACTTTGTTGGCACTTAAAAAGCATCTTGGGCATAGAATTCTGACTCCTTAATTATATATTAGAGCAAAACCTCTCATCAATAGTTTTCTAAACTATAATACAAGTTCCCAAAATGGACTTCAACTGAAATTCAAGGAGAAGGAGAGAAAGGAAGCCAGTCAGAAAAATATTGGCTCCTCACATGGGAGGAGGGTGGGAGATCAGGGGACAAATGTAAACTGAGCTGTGGGAATCACGTTATTTTAGAACATTCTACACAAGAAGACTAACATAAAATTAAAAGTGCCACCTCCTAGAGAGTTATCCGAAAAATAACTTTTGCAGAGGTAGGTATGTATTCTCCAACTATTGATCCTTCCATTAAAGATCCAGAAAAGTTACCCTGTTCACATTTCCAAAACTTGACATATTTTTTTTAAATGAAATCATCAGTAGATGAAATATTTAAAATGTTTTATGTCCTGCAACCTCTCCTCATATTCTTTCCTTGAATAATTTTGTTTTAAAAATCAAGTTAATTTATAATACTAAAAAAAAGATAGCTCTTATTACTTTTGCAGAGGTCCCAGAACAAAGGCCCAAGATGTGCATTCACTGCAAAATCAAACCCATCTGGGGCCCTGTCTGATGGGCAATGGGATTGAAGATCAGTCTCATCTCCCCTCATCCCCCAGGATGTAGAATGTGAGCTCAATGGAGAACAGGACAGTGTGGACAGAGGGTCAAGGAGGCACAGAGGTCAAACTAAATGCCAACCTTAGGAAGGGGGCTTAGACAAGAGTGTGGTCTTTGAACAGCATAGAGAAGAGCACCAGGATTATCCTCAACCTGTACCCCATTCCTTCCCCCAGAGCTAAAGCCAAAATCACAGACAGAAGAACCCTGTATACAAGGAGTCCACAGAACAAAACCCTGCATTATTAAGGTCTTTGTAAGAAACCACACACACACCAAATATGCTTTGTGGCCTAGTGCCAGGGCAGATGCAGGTGAGAGGAAGATGTACCTCCACATTGACAGGGGTCAAGAATCCCCATTTGGGAGCAGGAAGAGATAATGTCATAACATTGGACTGTAGGAGATGCTTTTTCTTTACCCCTATGCTCACCCAAAGACTTCCTGCAACAGTCAGAAAGGATTTGGATCAGGAGGTAGAGATTAAACCAAAGTTTACTTTTTGACTCTTCTTGGGACCCTATCACCCAGCCTTGACTATGACACAGTCTCTCCTTCCCCTTGGAACCTGATAGCGTCCTTTAGCAGGTTCTGCCTCCAGAAATTCTGTGCTCAGAGAGTGAGAAAAAGGCAGGCGAACACAGTAAATTATTCCCCTCCAAGTGTTTTCCCCCAGGTTAGATATACCAAATCAGTGAAAGTCAAGAAGAGTAATTAGCTATTTAATGGTCTTTCCCACCCATTGATCTATAAGTTCCTTACATCCTCCATTAGGGAAGCCAAATGCACTTCTTACCTGCCTCTCTGAAGCATTGCTGAGCTCAGTGCTATGGTGAGTCATTTGCTTAAAGTACAATCATAATTAAATGTTGGGATGACCAGTTTCTAAATCTAGCCCCATCATTGCTTCTCAATTTTTGAGTCTACAGCTAATTGACAGTTTTGAAGTGAGGGATCATTCATGTAAAAAGAATAAAGATTTGTTACTTGTACTTTGTCAGCAGGACTCCCCCTCCCACCAAAGTTGAAGGTCAGAATAGCCCTGGGCAGCTATAGGTGACCACTCTGGTCATTACAGGAGTAAAACAGGCCCTCTCTTTTTACTGGAAAGGAACTCAAGTGATGACAGTTGAACCAATGCTTTGCCACAAAGTGCAAGGGGAGTGACAGACAGAGTGACAGACAAATTAAAGAGTAAGTTCTGTCTAGCAATTTGGGGTGACAGCACTTAAAATTTTTAGCTCTAGGATTGTTTAGGAATGACAGTGTGCAGCTGAGAAAGGCAGCCTACCCACTATAAAAAGGAATTTGTGTGCGAACTTAGAAAAAGCAGTCCTCCAAACTGGGGGGAAAAAGTCTTTATATATTTTTAAAGAGTCACCCATTAACCTTTTACAATCTTCCAATCATCTATGGCCACATGTCCTCATTAGCCCAATGTTCAGGTCAAGACTTGCAGAGAGATTTTGTTTCACCCTCCCTCTGGAAATATCACTAGAAATTGGATTTTGCATAATTTTGTCCCTGTCCTTTTTCCGATCAGTGAACTGTGCTATCACAAACATCAACTTCTAACCTGAAAAAGGCATCATGAGGAAGCCTCTCCTCAGTAAGGTGCTCATTGCATGTGATAACGAATCGCACCAAAATTTGCGATGCTCTCATTAGGGGTAGTGATCATTGAGTGAGTACTTGCTGTAAACTAGAAACTGTGCTAGGTACTTTGTACATACCACCCATCTCTGACATACAGGATGGACACCTGCGAGGTGTGTGTTGGTGGGAAAGAGGAAAGGTGAAAGAAGGAAGGGGTAAGGGAGAAAATAGGAAGACAATTTCAGTATAATACAACTCTTAACAGAGCATTTACTTTTTTGTAGGTCATTTTAGAAAAACGAGTTGTAAGCAGAGAAAATATTCCTTTTTCCACTGGCACTTACTGAAGCAAGGCCCAAACCCGACCAGAAAGATGCCTGAATTGCCTTTGATTTTTGCACTTATAGCCTTCAATCACGGATAACTCTGCTGCCGACAACTAGGACTAATAACTCAGAAGTAAAGAAGTAAACAACGCTGAGTTTTTCTCACTTCACAGAAACTCTGAAATGACTCCAGATTACCATGAGCTCCTTGCTTCCCCTCTGCTTTTTTCACTCTGAGGATTTGAAGTCAAGAGGCAACCAACCCCTAAGGTGTAAACAACAGGAGATTACTCATTGATGGTATAAACAGAAGAGAAGTACAGAAGTTCAGGCCAGGACCCAGTTGTCATCTAAAGAGATACATCAGCTACAAAGCCTGTCCAAATGGTATCACAAATAGGTTTCAGAATGTTTTATATGGACCTTAGCCAGGTTTTTACCTTGTCCGTATACCAAAAAGATGATCTTTCACAGTGCAACAAACTTTCAAATAACAATAAAGATTATTTGATTAGGAGGAAAGAACAGGGGTGGGGTGGGGAGGGAATGATCAACCTCCCAGTGACTCACAGGGAGCCTGAGCCACTGGGGATGAGTTGGCCAGGATAGAATTTATACCACACTACAGACTGAATTTCAACAAGTTATATAGGATGATTTTGTGACTAAGCATGAAATTGGAATTATATTGTCTCCTGTGTCCAAGTGTTATAAACATTTTCCCTTCATTTTTTCAGATTTTTTTAACGCTTGTGCTTCTTTAGAATGAGCTCACAAAATAAATGTACTTTGTAAACTACAAAAGGAAATATATGTCCTTTTATTTCCATTGTGTTGGAAGGATTTGGTAAGGAATGTTAATGTGAACTATTACTTATCATGTGGCTATTATTATTATTATTACTAATTATTATTACCAACTCTAGGCTAGTCCTCCACATCCAAACACCTTGCACCTGCAAAACAAGACACTCATTCAAATTTAATTTGTGTTTCTTCCTTTGTTCTCAATACAGTCTGATTCCAACTAGTTTTCACTCACCTCCTAACCCATAGCCCAAACTTTCATTTGCCGCTGGTTCCTAGAATTGGGGACTTGATATTAAAGGGAGAAAAACACCATAATTGTCTTCAGAAATGCATTTTAAAAGTATTTAATATTCATTCAAAATTTATTTGTAAAATCCTTTAGGGGTGCCTGGGTGGCACAGTTGGTTAAGCCTCTGCCTTCAGCTCAGGTCATAATCTCAGCGTCCTGGGATGGAGCCCCACATCAGGCTCCTTGCTCAGCGGGGAGTCTGCTTCTTCCTCTCCATTTGCCCCCCTCCCCGGGCTGTCTATTTCTCAAATAAATAAATAAAATCTTTAAAAACAAAAGCCCTTTAAAAATTATGACTGGAAATAAACTTTCTTAACCTGAGAAATAACATCATTATAAACCTATAGCAATCATTATATTTAATAAGTTCTATAAAATTATAGAATAACTCCCATTTAAATCACAAACAAAACAAGATGTCCACTATCCTAATATCACTGCTTTTATACAATATTATCATGGATGTTTTATAATAATAAGGTAAGAGAGTAAAATAAAATGTATAAAAATCAGAAAAAACAAAATTGCCATCTCCATATAACAGGATTATCTATAGAGTATATTCAAAATAATCTACAGACAAACTATTGAAACCAGGAGCAGTGTTCCAAAAAGTGATTAGATAAAAGGAATTTAACTAGTTGACACATATTTTTTTTAAAGATTTTATGTATTTATTTGAGAGAGAGTGCACAGCAGGGGGAGGGTAATGGTAAAGGGCAGGGAAAAAAGCAGACTCCCCACTGAGCAGAAAGCCTGACCCAGGGCTGTATCAAAAGACCCTGAGGTGATGACCTGAGCCAAAGGCAGACACTTAACTGACTGAGCCACCCAAGTGATCCTAATTAACTAATACATATTGTATTCTTACTGTGGGCCAGGCACAGTTCTAGGTATTTTCCATATATTATTAACTAATAATATTAACTAATCTAATGCAATTAAGTTGAGAATAACACAGTTACTATTTCCAAAGAAAACTGATGTACAGAAAGATAAAATAAACTTTCTGTTATAGGTCGAATTGCATTCCCCAGAAGATATGGTGAAACCCTAACCCCTAGAACCTGTGCATATGACCTTATTGAAAATCAGATCAGTTTAAGATGACCTTGTTAGGGTAGGCCCTAATCCAATGTGACTGATGCCCTTTTAAGAAGAGGTGAATTTGGACATAGACACACACAAGTAAGAATGCCATGTGGCAACAAAGTCAGAGATTGGAGTAATGCAGCTACAAACCAAGGAATACCAAAGATTCCCAGCAAACAACAGGAGCTAGGAAAAGGAAAGGAAGGAGTCCCTTACAGTTTTTGAGGGGGATCAGGAACCTGCCAAGAGTCTGATTTCAGATGGTTAGCCTCCAGAACTGTGAGACAATAAATTTCTGTTGTTCTGAACCACCCAGTTTGTGGTACTTCGTGAGGACAGCACCAGCAAACTAATAAACTCACCAAGACTCACATAGCTAATACAATGACAAAGCTGGGACACAAGATTAGCATGTCAAAATCAATACAGTCAACACCAGTGAAAACAAATTAGAAAATAAAATGTAAAAACAGATACCATTTACAATTACATAAAATACAAGGTACCTTGAAATAAATATAATAAAAAATGTTTAGGATGTAATTGATTCTCATTATTTATAGTAATTATGTTCTATAAAGTTGCCACAAACACTCAAGTAGCAAACAGTGAACCATTGCTCCTAGGGGAAATACAAGGTAGGGTTCCTGAAAGTTTCTGGTCACATTTTGACTGACTGATCAATATGTAATCTTGTTTCATGTGTGTTTCTGTTTTAAAAGACCTCACTTAGGGCACCTGGGTGGCTCAGAAGGCCTCTGCCTTCGGCTCGGGTCATGATCTCAGGGTCCTGGGATCGAGTCCCGTATCGGGCTCTCTGCTTGGCAGGGAGCCTGCTTCCTCCTCTCTCTCTGCCTGTCTCTCTGCCTACTTGTGATCTCTCTCTGTCAAATAAATGAATGATCTTTAAATAAATAAATAAATAAATAAAAGACCTCACTTAAATATATATTGTTGGTTCATTAATCTAAACTCACAGCCAACAGCACTACGACTCATGTCTGAACAAAGCTTATATACCACATGTATTTTCTCCAAAAGACACACCACCCCAGCCTTCTTGCACTTAAGAACACTAGATAATAATTCAGCACTATGCTTGGGGGCATTTTAAACAGTAAAATCACCAAAAAAGGGCACAAAAGCATGAAACTGCAGGAAGGATACTCATGTTTATAAGATGAGAACTAAAACAAGGAAGCAAAACATCACTTTGCCAGAACTCAGCTGGGAACATGGATGTATCTTAGTCAACTCAAGTTTTTTGCTACCCTGAACATGTTTGTGAATGACCATGAAAGTACCGTGAGTATTGATCTGGGGTCACAAATAAATTTTAGGGAGGAGACAAATTCACAAATATGAAATCCATGAATAATGAGAATCAACTCTGTTTATGGATAAAATTATTAAAACTTATAAGGGAACAACAACAAAAAAAGACCTAAATAAATGGAGATGGAATACAGTACAGTCATTAATGGAGAGACTCAGAATTACGAAGATGTTAATTTTTTTTAACTTATTTATTTGTCAGAGAGAGGGAGAGAGAGCGAACGAACACAGGCAGAGAGGCAGGCAGAGGGAGAAGCAGACTCCCTGCCGAGCAAGGAGCCTGACATGGGACTCAATCCCAGGATGCCGGGATCATGACCTGAGCCTAAGGCAGCTGCTCAACCAACTGAGCCACCCAGGCGCCCCCGAAGATGTTAATTTTATCACAAATTAATTCCATGAAAATCCCAAAGAGTATTTTTGAAGAGCATGACAAGCTGATCCTAAAATTCACAGAGAAAAGGAAAAAAACCAAGAATTACTAACATAATCTTGAAAAATAAGGTGGAAAGACTTATTCTATCATATATTAGAATAAACTTATATTAATTAAGACAGTGACTTTGATACAAGTCTAGACAGAACAGGAAAGCAGAAAAAAGAGACCAGAATCAACAAACACTTACATAGAAATGTTGTTTATGTCTGAGATGGTGTTATAGATCAGTGAAGATGGACCAAATATTCAGAAAACATGGTCAAGGGACGCCTGGGTGGCTCAGTCAGGTAAGCCACTGCCTTCGGCTCAGGTCATAATCCCAGGGTCCTAGGATCGAGCCCCGAATTGGCCTCCATGCTCGGCAGGGAGCCTGCTTTTCTCTCCGCCTCTGCCTGCCACTCTGCCCACTTGTGCTCATGCTCTCTCTCTCTCTCTGACAAATAAATAAATGAATAAATAAAATCTTAAAAAAAGAAAACATGGTCAAAACCAATGAATTATCCAGGTAGAAAAAAAAGATCAACTCCTACTTCACATCATATCAAAAATAAATTAGGAAAAAAAAAGAAAGATCCAAATGTAAAGAGTAAATGGTTAAACATTTGGAAAAAAAAAAATAGAGAAGATACTTAATGATTTCCAGGAAGGAACAGATCCATCTAGTAAGGACAGAAAAAAAGTGCAAACCATAAAGGAAAAGATAAAGTTGACATTAAGTTTTTAAAATTTCAGTTCAATAACAGACATTGAGCAAAGTTAAAATGCAATTTATGAAGCTGACAGAAAGTATCTGCAATACACATAGTTAACAAAGAGTTAATCTGCAAGATTTGTATGTGAATCTTACAAATGAATAGGAAAAGGACAAAAATCAATTAGAGAAATAGAAAAAGAATATTAATATACAAAAGAACTCTACAGCATTAGTAAACAAAGAAATGAAAAATTCATTAAATTGCATTTCATATTCATTTGATGGCCAAAAATCAGAAAGTCTGATAATCCCACATTTTGGTAAGAATTTGAAGGAACAGGAATTTTCAACAATTCTGATGGAAACTGAATTGGCAGAAACACATTCAAAGAAAAAATTTGTCAATATCTACTAAATCCAGTGTTGTATATATCCTTAATACTCTCAGTTCATCCTCTAGGTATAGCCCTAAGGAAACTGCTTCACATGTACATAAGAAGACATGTACAAGAATGCGCATTACAGCATGACCTGTGACAACAAAAAAAAGATTCTACCTACATGTTCATCAGCAGTGGATCTGGTTAATTATGGCTCTAGTCACACAATAAAATACCATATAGGAGCTAAAATGGACATATCCAAAAAAATAAGATGCAGAAGGATACGTAAAAATTTCATTTATAATAAATGTTTAAAACAAAGCAATATTATATACTATTTATGGATATAAACATGTATCATAATTGTATGAAACAGTTATGGAAATGATGAACAATCCACTGAGGACAGTAGTTTTTTTTTCTGGGGGAGGGAATAGAATCAGAGAGGGCTGGTCAATTGTATCTGCAATTTATTGTTATCTTTTTAATTTATAGCAAAAATGGTGAAGGTGAAAAGTTGATATAAGAGAGACTGGGTGGGCGTTTGTTGTGGCCTCCCATAGAACTTTCTGGGTGCTGGCAATATTTAATTTAAACAGAAAATATTAAAGTCTGTTGAAGTTGGAAGGAATGCGGTGTCAGGTTAAGTCCTAAATTCAGCACTTGCTGTTAAAATTTAGAGCCTGCCATCAAGTTCTATAAATAAGATAATAGAATGTAGGAATTACACTTAATCCTCTAATTACTCTCAGCTTTAATCAAGCCTTTATTAACATAATGTGTCTAGCTTGGGGTCTTAAAACCTGAGAGGGGATTTAGGGAAGAGTAATCAAAACAATGAAGAAGAAGTCAGTGATACAAGGAAAGGCAGAGGGAACTGGGATGATTTAGACCAGGGGAAGAAAGCTGAGGGGCGATATATATTGAGGAGGAGGCACAGTTTGCTTCTTGGGTACTGTCTGTGCCTCAATTAAGGCTGACTAAAATTAGCTGTTTGGGTTACTGCATGTAACAAACCACTCTAAAACATAGTGCTTTAAGCAATAGTAGCTCATTATTTTGCCTATGAATCTCGAGTTTGGACGGGACCCCAGTGAAGATGGCTCTTTGTGTCTCTGTGTCGCAGCAGCTGTAATAGCTCACCTGGGGCAGGAATATCCACATTCACAATGGCCCACTCATATTCTAGCCAGTTGGTGCTCGCTATTGGCTAGAGCTAGACCAGGACCCTGGGCAATGATCCTCAGTTCTCCTTTATGGGCCTCTCCATGGGTTTCTTAGACTCCCTCACACCAGGATATCTGGATTCCAAGAGTGAGAGTCGTATGGGGGAAGGGCACAACATTTTTGTATCTTAGCCTTAGAAGTCACAGAGTGTCATTTTCACCAAACTCTATTGGCCCAGGCAGTTGCAGAGACCCATCCAGTTTCAAAGGCTGGGGATGGGAAACTAGGGAAGGGGAATGTGTATTCTACCTCTTGATGGGGGCACGGCTTGGATGTAGAAGTTTGGGTGGGAATATAATGTTGCTTTTATCTTTGTAAAATACAATTTGCAACATTGCTCAATCTATTATTCTTATTGATCCCACTGAGATCTGATCATGCCATTCTCTTGTTCAACAACAAGGGACATTGTTCTCCACTCTTCACCCCACACAACCAATTTGTTCTGTAGAGTGCAAGTCTTCATTGAGTCAAAGGTATTTAATAATTTATTGAGGAACCTTAAAACATTCACTTCTGTGACCAAAAGTTAGGAAAGTCTGACCCAAAATATTGATGTTTCAGATGCTTTTCTACTTGAGGTTAGCTAAAATAGCATGACAGGACATTCATATATCATATCACCTAGTGCCAAGCCCATGTGCAGACATATCAGCAATCCAGGTGAGTTGGGAGGAATTCCCACAGCAGTATTTCTGCCATACTCTAGACCTTTGAACACAATGTAACTCATCAATCAAATCAGATTTTAAAATATTTTTTGGCCCAGAGAAAGACAAGATAAGCCGTGGAAAGTTTTTCTTTAAAGTTCTTTAAGTTGTTTGACCTGGGATTTTTCAGCACAACAGGCAAAAGTGGTATTCGTCAAGCATCTGATAGTTGGCCATGCCATTAGGTTAATGTTTTCACTCATCCACCCAAAGAATAGTGTTTTCTTAGTTTTGGCCAGACTTGAAAAATTAACTCTCACTTCACACTACAGCAAGTCCTACCACTTCTTTCTTGCTAAAACAGTTAAATATGCTACCTGACTGGGTAGCAGCTAGAGGTGGCATGTAAGATTAGTTTGCCCTAGGGAAGAGGAAGCTAAGATGATTCTTGGGCTTCTACTACCTCTACTAGGAACATATTAAATTGCTGAGAGTCAACCAGTTTGGGCCAATAAAAATGGGAATTTCAAATGGCTTGATATGCATGCACTGGTCAGACTGAGAAATTTCCTGGCAAAACTCAAGTCAGGGATTTGATTCAAGGCCAGTCCAGAATGAGCCGTAACTGAAGATTCAAATGGCTTTTCCATGTACATAATGTTTTGATGTAAAAGCCCAGCAAAGTGGTATCACTGACTCTTAAGTAAGTCAAACACTTGAGTTCCATATGTGGGGGCCCAACTGTAGGAAAAAAATAAGAAACCCTTGTTTAGCTGTGCTGTTCTCTAACCACTGTGCAAATTGGTCAATAAAATTTAAATATGAGAGTCTTTAAGAATAGGTGTGATAAAAAAAACAAGAACAGATGTGATGATATTGGATAAAGCCTTGTGGATTATTTTAATAGACCAAATTTAACTGGAATGGCTCAAGATTTTTGTTTCCTGAACAGTGAAGTGGACAAACTAATCTTAATTTACCCCAGAAGTTAGAAGTAATGAAAAGAATCCTTAAGCATACTTAATAAGCACTTAATACTATAATTATGATCCATAAAATAGATACTCACAAAAAACCTGACCAAAATGATTGGGAATTATGATTAGTATAACATAATGATAAGGCTGTGGCAGTTTAGAAGGTAACTACTTATTTCAATTGTTACCAAAAAACCCCCACCATATGCATAAGAAAATTAAAATTAAAGAGACATATAATTTAAAAACACATTGACTTCACTTGACAATCTTTGGAAATAAACATAGGATTGGGAGACCTTTGTGAATGTTTTGGAGGAGTACAAAGTATATCAGAATGGTTAAATATTTCTTATTGCTTTAGAACTTCTCGTGTCTTTTTATAAAGCCTCAGTCATACTTCCTGTGCTTCAAGTAGAGTGATTTAACAATGAAAGGATATATTTGTGCAAGTACACTACCTTGAACTTCTCTTCCGAGTTTAGTAAGTAGCTAACAGCCTGGCCCTCAGTGCGTGTGAAAAAGACAAGCCATTTTCTATACCCAACCATGCGATTCCATCCCAACATTCTTCTCTCCAAGCACAATCATTTGTCCAGAGAGAGAAATATGAGGACAAATTCACACTTCTTATTTTTTTTCACATGTTATGACAAGAACTCCATGATCACTGATCCACCACATTTGAATCTATATTGTTCCTATTTCTCTGAATTCCTTAAAACTTATATACAGTGAGCCCTATGTGATCTTTAAGTAACACACTTAGCAGCATTTCTGAAAATATGCTCCATGGAGGTCTAACTCTACAAGATGCTAATAAAATTATTATGACATAAGAGTTCTGTGTCAACGCTGAGTTAAGCAAATTTATTTATTTATTGTAATTCTCATCAGAACTTTTTTCTGTACCAATATACCATAAATCTTTTAGGGTATATATAGCATGTATCATTTCCCAAATTTGTTTCAATCATGGAGACTATTTTGCAAAAATACCTCAGTAAACTAGAATGCTATCTTGTGAAACTTGGATCTAAAACATGTCTTACAATGGTTTTTTTTTTTTGGTTTTTTTTTTTAATTTTTTTTTTTAAGATTTTACTTATTTATTAGTTAGAGAGAACACAGGCAGACAGAGAGGCAGGCAGAGGCAGAAGGAGAAGCAGGCTCCCTGCTGAGCAAGGAGCCCGATGTGGGACTCGATCCCACCTGGGATCATGACCTGAGCCGAAGGCAGCCGCCCAACCAACTGAGCCACCCAGGCGTCCCTTACAATGTTTTTTAATACCACTATGAACTATAGGTTTCTTTTTTTTTTAAGATTTTATTTATTCATTTGACAGACAGAGATCACAAGTAGGCAGAGAGGCAGGCGGGGCGGTGGGGGGAGGGGTGGTTGGAAGCAGGCTTCCCTCTGAGCAGAGAGCCCGATGTGGGGCTCGATCCCAGGACTCTGGGATCATGACCTGAGCCGAAGGCAGAGGCTTTAACCCATTGAGCCATCCAGGTGCCCCTGAACTATGGGTTTCTTACTGATAAAGTTCCTGTCCAGGGGCACCTGGGTGGCTCAGTGGGTTAAGTGTCTGCCTTTTAGCTCAGGTCATGATCCCTGGGATCGAACAGACATCAGGCTCTCTGCTCAGTAGGGAGTCTGCTTCTCCCTCTGTGCCCCCTTCCACTAGTGCTCTGTCAAATAAATAAATAAATAAGCTCCTGTCCAAACTTCTTATTTATCTCCCTCTGATCCTTTTGACTTCTAAATATTTGTTTCAGTGTTTATTTATTCAATGAATCTGTATGAAATGTCTACTATAGTCCAAGGACTATTGTGGGGATTGGAGACACAGAAAAGAACAATTTTTGAAATGCCCCTTTTTTTATAGAACTTACATTATAGTTAGAGGAGGTGTCACTTTAAACATAAACAAATAAAATTTCAAGATTGCAGATACTGACAACTGCTAATGAAGAAAAGTAAAAACAAGATAATGAACTAGAGAGTTTCTTAAGGGATAAGAAGAGTGATTGTGACATTTCAGAAAGGCAATCAGCATGGTTTCTTTGAGAAAGTGGCATTAGAACTAAAGGAATATAAAATGAATCTTTCCCTTTACTATTTCTTTTATTCTTTGTATTATTTTTAATCAAAATAATACTTGTACATGGTAAAAATATATTTATACACTGAACAGTGTATAATAAAAAATAATTGTTGCTCTGACCTGCTCCATCCTAGCTCTACTTCCAGAGCATCCTTTTTTAATAGTTTATTATGTGGGTTTTTCTAAGAATTACCTTTATTTGGAAGCCATAGGTGGAGGTTGACAGAGCAACAAGATAGAAAGATCCTGGGCTCCTCAATCATCTTGAAACCATCATATCAGCTCTAAAGTTCCTTCTTTCATGCAAGAGAAAAATAAATCTAACTTTCTTAGGCCACTACTACTTATAACCAAACCCTATGTGATACAGGACCCAATATTATATGTCCAGGCAACTCAAGGGAAAATATTTCTAACATGCAAGTCACATGTTTTTTTCTTTGTTTGTTTGTTTGTTTCATTTCTATAGAGATGAAACTCATGCTACACCTTGGTTTGCTTCCTATTTGGATTGTGACTCCTGTACAGTTTTTTTGCTTTTGTTTCCCCTTTTCTAATTCTCTTTGCTGTTTTCTTAAAAGAGAAGAAACATGCCTGTTTCACCCTGTCATTCATGACATCACCTTTTAACCCATTCATCTAATCTTTAAAATCTATTCCTTTCCTCCTGGAGTCATGTTCCCAGGGGAATTCAGAAGCTTTCAGCTCAATTGTCACTGCAATGTCTTTTCTCTGGACTCTTGGTTTAGTTCCACAGTTTCCTTTATGATCATTTTTCTCTTTCTTGGATATTTACCCTCATTTTTCCCGAGTACACAATAATTTTCTAAGCAAGAGTGCCTGCAAGTAAATGTTCCAAGTCCTTAGGTGTTTGAAAAAGTCTGTTTTTCCCTTCGTATTTTGATTGGTTCTAAATTTTTCCCCAGAACTTTGCAGGTTTTGTATTGCTCTAGTGTCTTCAAGATCCCATATACTTAGGATTGCTACCTGTCAGCCTGATTCTTGTTCCTTTCTTTCTGACATGTATTTTTCTCTCTGGAAGCTTCTCAGACATACTGGTTATTCCTGATATCAAGTGTCATGATGCTGTTTAGATGTGTAGGTATTTTTGCAATCATTCATCTCAACATTGGTTGGGATTTTTCAAGAACAAACACTTGTGTCTTTCTATTCAGCTGTGGATATTTTTCTTCTATTGTTTTGATCATTTCCTTCCCTCTGTTCTGTCTTTCAAGCACACCCATGAGTGAGGGTGAAATATCTGGACGGATGAGCTGTATTTGTTAACTCTGAACTAAAGTTCCTTTAGAGTTTCTCCTGGCAGGTGAGTTCTTTCCATTGTCACTGTCCCTGCTCCACTGTCCTAGGTTACCATTTTCTCAATTTAAGAAGAGAAACAAGTCATCAACAGGCTTCTATTCTCCTTCTATCTTTCAGAAATTTGTTGAAATAACTCATCTATCAATGACATCCCTCTTTTTCTTTTGGTTGTTTCCTTTTTTTAGTTTTCTTTCCAGATGGTTTGTGTTCAGTCTGCCATCTTGCTAGAATGCTTGAAGTGACCTTGGGTGACACACCTGAAACACAACGACTGCACCAATTTCTCCGCAATGCTGTTTTTAAATATAAGAATATGTTGTACAGGGATGCCTGGGTGGCTCAGTTGGTTAAGCAGCTGCCTTCAGCTCAGGTCATGATCCCAGCGTCCTGGGATTGAGTCCCACATTGGGCTCCTTGCTCGGCAGGGAGCCTACTTCTCCCTCTGCCTCTGCCCGTCACTCTGTCTGCCTGTGCTCGTTTGCGCTCTCTCTCTCTCTCTGACAAATAAATAAATAAAATCTTAAAAAAAAAAAAAAAAGAATATGTTGTACAGCTTCAGTAACACCGGAACACAAGTTTAAGTATTTAAGTATTTTATTACGAGAAAACAGGATTCAAAGGGCAAAATACACCCAGGTTTTCTTTTCTTTAAAAAAAAATAAAATGAACAGAGTGCTATTCTTCTTCTTCTGTTGTTATTTTTCATTTTCATGTAGAATGTAGCTCTTGATATATAGCTTTAAAAACATTTTTTTTTTCATTTAGGTGATATCGTAAAAGCTTCTCTGTACAAAAACTTAAATGATTTTCAGTAGCAATTTTCCCTGTGTCCTTGGACCAATTTCTGATTCTTTTAAGACATGTTACCCACTGTGATATTAACGTATTACTATAAGAGTTGTAACAGCAGGAGACAGCTTTTTTCTTCCTCAGGAGAGATAGAAGGGATATGTGCCTATACTTTGTATGAGAATTTTCTTGACATCTAACTTATACTTTTGGCAGTATAAGTGCTATATAGTAACACTTCTCCACTTTAGCAAGCTTCTTCTAATGAACTCAAGGATATGTAAGCAAAATGCATTCCTCTATATCTATAACTCTCATAACTAGTTGTCTATAGATAACTGGAATATATTTATTCAATAAATATTTGGGCTGAGCACTATATTTTGTCCAGGGACACCACAGTAAATAAGACATCATGCTCTTCAGGGACTATTATATCTAATGAGGAAATACAATTAAATAAACAGCAAATTTCCTCCCCCCCAAAATGTGATCATTGCTATTGTAGAGTAACCATAAGAGGACATAAAAGCATATACAAGGAACAGTGAACCCCATGGAGGCAGTGGGCTGGGGTGGCAGGAGTCTGGGTGAGAGGTGGTGACCGAGGAGGTAACCCCTGAGCTGAGTGATCCTTAAAGGACCAGAACAAATTAGTCAAGGGAAGGAAGTTGAAATAGATGGGGTAAAAGAAACATTCCAGGTGTTCAGAGCAATATGTGTGAATGCCAGGAGGCAGGACCAGTCATGAACAACTAGCAAAGATGGTAAGAGATGAAACTGGAGAAGGAAGCAAAGACTAGATTCAAAACTATTTCTGGTAGTGTGTATCAAAGAATATGGACTTCTTCCTGAAACAAGCATAAAAAATTATGCTCAGTATAGGAGCAAATCCTTCCATGCTCACCTAGAGCAAGTGCTATTTTTTTTCCATAGATGAAGTAATAATGTAACAGACTTTCATTACAGGATTACTGTACATAAGATAGTATATTTGGCAGGTAGGAAGTGAACCTCAAGAATCAGTGTGAAAACAGAATAGAATATTTGGAGGTGCTGTGTGTTCTGGTGAGAAAGGAACATGGATGAGAGGAATGCTGGGTGGTAGAAGATAAAACTGAAAAGTTATATTAGAGCTTAATATCACAGTAAGTATATGGACTTTAAATAATAAATATGCTATCCATGTTTTTTTGAGTAAGGAAGAAAATGGACTATATGTGCATTTTACCCAAAATGTGTATTCTTAAACTTTATTATAGTGCACGAGTCAGGAAATATATCACTTGGCTTGAAGCAATTTAAGCTCTACTTCTCTTGTAGTTAATTAAGGACCCAAGCTATCTAAATGAGCCACTATGGCTTCTTTTAAATATTGATGTTGGAGACCACTGCTCAGCAACCTCTCCAAATGCAAATTGAACATTTATTTCAACTTGCCCGCAAGGAGCTCACCATCCAAAGTTACAACCAAAAGCAGCTTTCATAAGCCCCCATTATTTATGTCTCTTGCTCAAAGACAGTAAAAAATTGAATAGCTACCAAATTTCATGGTTGTCTCATGGCTCCCACTACATTTCTCCATCCTTTTGTCTGGGTTTTTCATCTGCAATCAAGTTAAGTTAAAGACAGTGGGCTAAGTCAAACCACAGAAAACTTATCTCACAGAAACTACTGAGACATCGTTTATCTTCTAAAAACCAGAAAGCCCTTTCTACCTCCTTCTTCCAAACAGGAGCTGATCTAGGTTGTGTGGATGTGAACCTTATTCATTTTGGGGGAGGGAAGGGACTCTTTATGAAAACTGAGTACACAATTACGTACAGGGGCGCACCTGGGTGGCTCAGTGGGTTAAAGCCTCTGCCTTCAGCTCAGGTCATGATCCCAGGGTCCTGGGATCGAGCCCCACATCGGGCTCTCTGCTCCTCAGGGAGCCTGCTTCCTCCTCTCTCACTGCCTGCCTCTCTGCCTGCTTGTGATCTCTGTCAAATAAATAAATAAAATCTTAAAAAAAAAAATTAGGTACAGATTCCTATCTTTCCTTGTTGGAAGAATTTGGGAGGAGTCCTTGCAAATAAAAGGCCAAGCTTTATTAGCTTCATGGTAAATTCTCCCCTCATAAAGAGCAAATAGATAAACATGCAATGTTCTCTCAAGAGTTATCAATAGAATTTACACCTACATTGGTCATTTGGGTCTAAGAAATATATCAGAAGCATGAAAATGCCATTAAAAGTCCCTGCTTTCTGCTATAATCATCCACATTTGCCAAAACCACTGGGAGCAGTTCTCATCTGAATATTCAATCAAGAGGGAAATTTTTGTACATGGGCTGTCCTTTCTCTTCCTCCTGTCCTCTGCTCTGTCTTTGAACGATTTTACTGAATCTAGATTCCAAACTCTGACACCTAAGCAATGAACCTTTGCTTCATATCTGCCCTTTCAGGAAGTTCCACCCAGAGAACTAGACCATTTTCAAATGCTGGCACCCATATAGCTAGGATAATAAGGTAGACGAGATGTGTTTTGGCAGGTAGAAAAAAACAAGAGGGGAAAAAAAAACCAACGCTGCTTTGGGGCAGTGTCCTTAAAAGTCTGGTTCTGATGCCAATATTGGCTGCTACATTTAGCTGCTTAGTTCTGTGGAAACCAGTTGTATGACTCTGCAGATAAAAGGCTATAGACCTCTGGAATACAGGCAAGTAGCACCTCATTATACAAATAGAAGCAACTCAACTATGCATGCCCTCAAACTGAGCTCAGTGTTCTGCTGCATTTCAAAAATATCCATCTGTTCCAAGAGAAGAAACAGGAAGTTTTGTTAATTATCTCTCACAACCCACTAGTTAGTTTCCAGAAAAATCACTAAAGCCATCTTTCCTGAATAAATTTAACAAGTAAGTTATAAGATGCAGCACAGTAAATAAACCTTACATTACTCCTTTGAAATGAACCAAATCTATCAGTTGGCCAATGGCACACTCACTGCCTCTAAGTCCCTTCCCGTGTCCTCAGAGCTCAATGGACATAATTATTTTCTGTACAGAACTTTTTTTCATATGACAATATTGGCTAATAAAGCATTATCACACCAGATAGATGTAAAACACTAGATATTACACAAACACTTGAGAGATATTTTCTGCTTTATTTGCTATAAGTACAATTTTGTTTGAGGACTTCATTAAATCACCTCACAAGTGTTCACACTATTTGACAAAATAAATTCCTGGGAAATATTTTCTTGTTGGTTATTAGCTAATTTAAATAGGTGTCTCTAAAACTTCTTCCCCAGTCCAATTATGTCGTGTTGACGAAGATCCACGCCAGAATGCTATAATGGTATTAAGGATACACATGCCCATTTGGACCCCTGCCATCATTCTATAAATCATTGCCAATTATGCCAATAAAGCAGCCTGGGCCATGACTGATTTCTTAGTTATGCAGTCAGCTGTTCCTCAACACTTTGTTTTCCTTCAAATGTCTCAACCATGGCCTCATTTCCTGAAATCGTGATGGTTTACATGCCCCCCAAAAAGAGGCATTTGTACACATCTGCTGGTGAGAAAAAGAGTTTAGAGATTCAGTGAAACCTCAGTAATTCCATCTAACTATTGGGAAGGATAATCCAAACTTGGGAAAACTCTAGATGGTGAAAGATTTTTTTTTTTAATACAAAGTAGTTTTTTTCCCCTACTTTTATATCTCTACAACACTTCAAATTAATTTAACAAAGAATCACTTTCTGAAGTGCTCAGAGTCCGTGAAGTGTATGGTAAGTCTATAAAAATATAACAAATATTTAGCATTATTATGACAGTTGCCTGTTAACTAGGGTCACTTCCTTACCGGCAGAGAGAAGCATAATATTATGGAATCTTTGAAGCAATCAGCTTTTATTTTTAGTAGAATCTATTATTTGCCAAAACTTAAATGTGTTTTTGATCAAATATCATGGATCAGGCCTGGATATTTGATATTTATTCAGATATTAAAGACTAGACCCAGCTGGAAAACAAAGTAATAGAGCAGAAAGCACATGGACCCTGAAGCCAAACAGACTTGGATTCAAATCCCAGCTCTAGCCTTCACTAGGTCTATAGGATTTACCTGTTAATTCAGCCAACAAATATGTACGATACACCTACTCTGGACTGCAGATACGGGGTGGGGGAAACAAGACTACAGTCCCATTTGGGGAAGGCAAAATCCTCTAAGTTAAATTCCCTCCAGTGGGGAAAAGAAAATAATCAAATAAAGGAAGACAATAATTTTAAATAACATTAAATCTGTACAGAGTGAGTGGAGGGAGGCTGCAGTGGGATAGCATGTTTGGGTAGTCAGGGAAGACCTAAAGGAGCGGATCTGAATGATGCAAGGCCCAGACAAAGGCTGGGATGGAGCGGATTAATCAAAACAAAGAGACCAGCCCAGTGGTCCTGAGTTAAAGCCAGTTTGGTGTGTTGACAGAAAAGAAATAAGTCTAGGCACTTGCTCTCTGAGTGACAACTGTCTTCAGTTGTGAGAAGGAAATAGCAATAATGTTAATTTGGCAGAATTATCATAGAGATTTTATCTGCAAAGTTCTCCAGGAGTGCCTAGCATACCTTAGACACTCAAAAAACGTAAATGTGAAGCATTATCATTAACGTTTGGGGGCACCGAAATCCTGTAACAAATTCAATATCTGCAAAACCAAAAGAGGTTCACCATGCAGAATTATGGTTACTTTCCAAATAATGCCAGCGAGCTGTATTTATCTAAAGTGCCTAAACTGAGTTTGGCTTGATCTCTTCATAGAAGCAGACCTTCATGTTTAATTTTTTTTTAAAGATTTTATTAATTTATTTGTTAGAGAGAGAAAGAGAGCAAGCACAGGCAGGCAGAGGCAGAGGGAGGAGCAGGCTCCCTGCTGAGCAAGGAGCCCGATGTGGGACTCGATCCCAGAACGCTGGGATCATGACCTGAGCCGAAGGCAGCCGTTTAACTAACTGAGCCAGCCAGGTGTCCCTTTCATGTTTAATTTTAAATACCTGTGAATAGAGGCACCTAAGTGTCTCAGTCATTAAGCATCTGCCTTCGGCTCAGGTCATAATCCAGGGTCCTGAGATCCAGCCCCTCATTGGGCTCCCTGCTCAGTGGGAAGTCTGCTTCTCCCTCTCCCACCCCGCCCCCGCCTGTTTGTGTTTCTTCTCTCCCTGTCTCTTCTGTCAGATAAATAAACAAAATCTTTAAATAAATAAATAAATAAAAACCCACGAATATGTCTTTCATTTTAAGTACCCTTGAATATTTGTCTGCCATGTTCAAAATATTTTCATAAAGACCAGCTTTGAAAGGTGTCCTACATATCTTGTGGCTGTGCAGTAAAAATTGATATTGATAAAATGGTCATGTGACTACCAGGGTCATTTAAAAATACGCATATTTTCTTCATTATGAATACACAAATGTTCAAGCATATAAATTGTCGGAATTGTCGCATCACTGTGACTAGAATGAAGTCTTCATAATACACTTTCTAAAGTAGCCGCTTAAAATAGTTAATTGTACTAAGCATAATCAAATGCATAAACATCCCTCTTAACATTGAACTTTAAGTACCCCTGGGTGATAACCAACTCAATCATACTGCTTCATAATTATTACCCTAATATTTACTGAGGCCTAAGCCACTGAATTCTTCCAAACAATAAAAATGTCTGCATACAAAGGAAGCTACTTACAAATACAATTGAAGTCAAATAGGCAACACCTTGGAGCTGTACAAGAGAGAAAACAAATAATTCTGCAAGTAATTCTAATTCAGTAAGAAATATTACCAATTAGAAGAAGCTATCTTCTTTATTTAAAAATGCTAGTTGTCTAGAGATTAAATAGAAACTTGATGGTATGCATTACCTTCTCTATCTAGGTTCTTTGAGACCTACAGGCTACATAGAAAATAAGTCATCTCGGTTCCACTTAAACAATTTTGTCTTAAAATTTAAAACAAAAATAGGGACACGTGGGTGGCTCAGTCAGTTACAATTTGGACTCTTGATTTTGGCTCAGGTCATGATCTTGAGGTTGTAAATTTGAGCCCACACTGGGCTCTTCTCAGTCAGTGACGAGTCTGCTTGGGATTCTCTCTCTCCCTCTGCCCTTCCCTGCCCCTGCTCATGCAAGCTTGCTCTCTCTCTTTCTCTTTCTCTCTCTTATCAAATAGACAAATAAGGGTAGCTGGGTGGCTCAGTGAGTTAAGCATCAGACTCTTGGTTTCAGCTCAGGTCATGATCTCAAGGTCATGGGAAGGAACCCTGGGTCAGGCTCCGTGCTGAGCACAGAGGTTACTGAAGTTTCTCTCTCTCCTTCTCCCTCTGCTCCTCCCCACCTTGCACACTCTCCAAACAAACAAACAAACAAATAAATAAATATTCAAAAAATAAAGAAAAATTTATGCAACAAAATAAATGAAGTACATTTGGATTATAATCTAAAAGGTAAAATAGAGACCCATGAATCCATATTGATAAAAATAAATGACTAAGTAAATGAGGGAGAAGAGAGAAATCTCCTAGGCATAAAATTTCCAAATAATTTATGTAGATATTCTTTTTTGTTGTTGTTGTTGTTTTTTTAAGATTTTATTTATTTGACAGAGATCACAAGTAGACAGAGAGGCAGGGAGAGAGAGAGGAAGGGAAGCAGGCTCTCTGCTGAGCAGAGAGCCCGATGCAGGGCTCGATCCCAGGACCCTGAGACCATGACCTGAGCAGAAGGCAGAAGCTTAACCCACTGAGCCACCCAGGTGCCCCTATGTAGATATTCTATCCACAAGAAGATGAAGCGTAACTCTGCCGTTCTCAAGTGTGGGTTATACATAGTAACTTCCTGCCAAAGAATAGAGTTTGGAAAGTGGGCAAAAGAATAACATGTCAATGGAAAGAGCTGACAAACACTACTTCAGCCAGGTGATCAAGGTCAACATCAATAGTGATGATTCATGTTAATAGTACACATCTTTGAGATGATGCTCTGAGAGATGGTGAGTTGAGACTGGTACTTTACCTTTCTAATCTTCTTTCCAAAAATCCATAACCCCAATCAAATTATAAGAAAGCCATAAGACAAATCTCAACTGAGAGATAGTCTACACAATACCTGATAGCACTCCTCAAAACTATCAAAGTCACCGAAAACAAGACAAGTCTGAGAAACTGTCACAGCCAAGAAGAGCTTGAGACATAATGACAAAATGTAATATGGTATCCTGGATGGGATCCTAGAATACAAAAAGGACACTAGGTAAAAACTAAGGAAGTCTGATTAAAATATAGGTTTCAGCTTTAAAAAAAGAAAATAATGTATATTCACAAGTCTCCTAAACCCTTTGAAATGAGTTAAGTCAACTAGGAGTAAAATATACTATTTTCATTCATCAATTTTCCTTTTTCTAGCACAGGTGACTGTCTAACTCAACCTAAAACCACTACCAGCAACTGAAAGGTAGAGGTAGCATTTGAGGAAAACATCAAAGCTATCAATACTGTATCTTCATAAGATGTTTTAAAAGTTTACTGATTTAAGGGATGCCTGGGTGGCTCAGTGGGTTAAGCCACTGCCTTCGGCTCGGGTCATGATCCCAGCGTCCTGGGATCGAGTCCCACATCGGGCTCCCTGCTCGTCAGGGAGCCTGCTTCTCCCCTCCCCTCTCTGCCTGCCTCTCTGCCTGCTTGTGTGATCTCTGTCTATCAAATAAATAAATAAAATCTTAAAAAAAAAAAAAGTTTACTGATTTAAATAATACTGGTAACATTTGTAAGTGACTTGGAAAATCAACTACCCCCTAGAAATTGCTTTCCTGGGCACCTGGGTAGGTCAGTCGATTAAGCATCTGCCTTTGGCTCAGGTCCTGGGATCAAGCCCCATGTTGGGTTCTCTGCTCAGCGGGGAACTTGCTTCTCCCTCCCCCTGCTGGTGTGCTCTCTCTCTCTGTCTTTCTCTCTCCCTCTCAAATAAATAAGTGAAATATTTTTTAAATTTAAAAAAATATGAAAATAAAAAATAGAAATTGCTCTCCTGTGAAACTCTTCCCAGTGCAAACACTGACAGAAAAATAAATTTAGTTATCAACACTTTTACTTATCCCTTACTATATATGAGGAACCATTATCAGCCTTTTATATATACATATATCTTAAGTCATCTACGTCTCATACCATCGTCATTTTGATTATTTATCTCCATTGTACTAATAAGGAAATTGAGGCACTGAGAGATTAAGTAACTTGCCCAGTAATCAGACTTATAAGTGATAGAGCCGGTTATTTTTTCAACCTAGGCAGGGTGGTTCCAGGGCATGGAGATTTCCTAGAGGGGCTATATATCATCCCCACTTCTTTCTCCTGAGGGCTCTTTCTGAGTCATTGAAAGCCTGCCCTGAGCACCTCCCTTTGTCCCACACTGTGTCCCCTTTTACAGCCATCACCACCACCACTGGGAAAACTCTACAGGATTTCTGAGGAGGCAAATCAGTTTCTTGTCCATAGTTTAGTTCTCCAGGAAGCACATACTGGGATAGAGTTTCGCATGAAGGATGTTGATTACAGAGTTCCCACAGTAGCAAAACCTGGAGAAGAGAGATGGCAAGCACAAATTGGCAGAGGGAGAAGTCAAGTTGTCATGTTGTCATGTGGGCCCAATCAACCTTAGCAGACTCAAAGAGGCTCTGGGTCTATAATGGCCCTCAAAGCCTTTTCCGGGTGGGCCAAGAGAGCCAGGCTTTCATTAATTGCATGATAAGTTACCTGATGGCCCTACCTAAGATCTGCCATGATTAGCATGGAAGAAACAAACCATTTAGTCCCCTCTTTAGGCGTGCCAATTCCAAAGCATGTGTGCTGCACTCCCATGGGCAGCTTTACTCAAGCAGAGCCCATTTGGAGTAGGTAGTAATCAGAATGATTTCTTCTGACAGGTAACTCTCTGTATCTAAGTGTAAAGTGTGAAGTTTGAAGTTCCACCATTAGAAATTCATTCTTTTTTCTATTTTGAACTTTTTTTGTCATCAAAACTCTCTCACCAAATTGCAAGAAAAAAAGCCCTCTAAAAAGGCAATGTAAACTGTTCCCAGCTACTCTTGGTGGAACTTAATTGATTGTAGCTGTAAGCAAAGAAGAGAACACTTTGAAAGAGAAATGGGGCACTAAAAGAAGAAGTAAGAGGATGCCAAAAAATAAATACTACCTTAATTCACAGGTTTACTGACAGTCAACTCTGCCCCCTAGTAACAAAGAAGTTACTCTCTTCTCTTTACCTTCGTGTCATTTTAGTACCCTCAGGACTCTAGAAAATAACATAAATACGTTTCATGGTGCATCGTTTGTTTCATAAACACATTGTAGTGCATAAGACAGAGTCTAATTATTTCTCTGAAACTGATCTCTTCCTGATTGGACAATGTTTATTCCTACTTGGACCTTCTTGATTTCTTTGCATAATGTGAGGAGAAATATGCCTAGAGATATCCTTAACATGGACTTGGTCCTAGCAGGTCATGGGTTCCCACAAATATAACTAAGGATTTAATATGTGCCCTTATATTTATGATGTCAATGCAAGATGAAGATGTGAAAATTACCAGAAACCAATTTACAGCAGCTGAAGCAAATTAGGGCTTTAAGGCTCATTGAAAAAAAAAAGAAAGAAAGGAAGGAAGGAAGTAATGAAACAACCAGCTCTAGGCAAACCATATGTGCCATCCCAATTCTTTATTAATGGAAGTATAGCTACATGTTAAAGAGAATTTAGTTCCCACAGCAAAGATGCCAGCAGTGATCTGCATAGATTTTAACTATTCTCAAGGTGAGGTACCCAAAAAATTGTACAGTGATTTACAGTTTCTACAGTGACCTTATATTCACATGTGTGAAAGACCTCTACTTTATTCTCAACGGTACCCAAAACTCAGTGTACTCTTTGAAATTTGGGGAAATGATATATTTTATTTTGCCAGTATTGGAAAACTTAATTATCTACAAGGAATATTCAAAGTAGTTGGCATATATACCTTGACTACAACTGAGATTTTAGTAATTATCACAGAGTTGCCAAAGCTAGAAACATTGGTAGTAGGTCAAAAGCTACCTTCTCCTAATATTAGTAATAATTTATCAGGAGTCACAATTTCCATACGTTATGAGAAACTGGCTAGAGAATGTGGCATCTCTGAACAAAGATGAAGATCCAAAGGAATTTTCTGCTCAGATGATACCAAAAATGACCCTTCAAATGAACAAGTCATGACAGCTTTTATCAGTGTATAACAGAGATAAAGAAGATATACAGCCGACATGTCCCAACGGTCAGCTTGACCTCACCAAGTTTTAGGGAGTTGCACCATGACTCACAAGACTTGCTCAACTCAGAACAGATCCACCCATTTAAGAGTTTCTCTGAAATGTCCTCCATCCCCAGATACTCACATTTTGCAAAAATTAGTTCAATGCAAAAGCAAAAACATGGAAACATTATTGTGAATAAGAATTGGGTCAAAACCTACTATGTCTTAGGCTCATTAGTATGATTCTTTTCTGATTCTCTACCCATGCACATGCTTCACTTCCTCTGGTTGAAGTTTAGCTCTCCAAATCTCCAAGTGTCTCTTAAACTTACCCCGCCATTGACTAATCTCACATTTCAAAAACTTTACTATCAATTAGAGTACCCTATCGTCTTGAATTAAAATATCATTAAAATAACCTTGAAAAAGATCCAGTTATCCATCATTTATAAACTGCTATTATGAGTAAAAACTACATTATAATTCTTCATAGGATGCCCTAATATTATTAGTATTATTAGTATCAGCTTGTGTTTTTACCTACTCTATTTGAAGTGTACTTGTCGATATTCCTATCATTACCTACAATTTATAATGAAACGTTATCAGAGTTTGACCCTCTAATTTGTTTTCTTAGGAAGAATCAGCTACTCTTTGATTCCTCCAACCACTAGTGATCAAGGTTGCTCTTTAATATTTGAAAATACCAGAGCAGAATCCACCAATCACTAATCATCCATATACATGTCTCTCTGGAACACTCCATTACCAAGGCAATAAAAAATGATGGTGCTTTTGAGTACAGCATCAGTATTTATATACTGTAGATAGTTTTACAGTTGAACATCTTATTATGTTTATGCCTAGCAGTTACAGCCATGTTCCCTGTTTAGTGATGACATACTATAGGAAAGTACTCATAGTAAACTGACTAGAAATAATTCATATGCCATCATCATGAGATGGACAGCCTGATACTAAAAGTCCTATTAGCTACAACATTAAATGATCCTTTGCATATTAGTTTTTCCAGGATTAAGATACTCTGAGGTTAACTAATTAAAAAATTAGACTGTCTCACGATTATGCTAGCCCCCTTTTCCTACCTGAAATGTTGAATCTCAACGTGTGGCTTTAATGATTTTGCATTATTCAATGCTTACCATGTACTTTGTCTAAATTATGAAACCACAAAAGTTTTGACCCATGATGTATACTGATCACATAATGGCCTACTCATGTAATTCCTTTAGTAGGTTGCTCCCAAAGTTATCTCAATTTCTTCATTTCTTTCAATGTGTGTGGTGCAGAATTCTTTCGACATGTGGTATGTACCTATCAGAAGTTTCACTACTCTGTTTTATTAAAAGCATGGAGGGTGTGATTTCCAATCCTTTATAATTTCCGGATTTACTAATTAAATTGCTTCAATCATGTCAAAGGCACTTTTTATCACTTAGAATATTAAAATCAGCCCTTTTGGAGAACAAAGTCAATCAGAAAAACTCTAAAAGCATGAAAAAGTGTTTCCTGTGTTCAGATGACTTAAAAGGAGCTCAAAGGAAATTCACCAAATTTAAATAAAAATTCATTATCCTAAAGAAAATAAGCCCGCAAATTAAAGCCACAGCAGCCAGCGCCCTGAAAACAAGCCTAGGTAAAAGACAGCCCCACCTCCAATGGACACATTCTCCTATTCTTATCACAAGCTTTTTTCCATGCCCCTAATCTGTTTAGATGGGGAGCAAATTCTTTATCTGATGTGGTCAGCAAATGGGGTGTTTTGACTAATGTGTTAGACAAAGAAGATAGGAATTAAGCATTTTCTGACCCCTATCTGTGGCAAGCAGTTTCCCCTATATTTTATATCATTTAGTTCTCACAATGTCCTGCAAGGTAGATATTGAAATGCCCATTTTTCAGATGCAAAGACCAAGGCTGAGTGATGTTACAGAACTCCTCTGAAATCACTGGCCTAGCAAATGAAGAGCCATGACATACATCAAGTTGTTTGATTCCAGAGCCCCCACTTTTGCATTTACCATGTTGTGTATGTGTACCAGACTATATACAAATTACTACTTTCCAGGGAATTAGAATATGATAAAAATAAATTTGGGTCATGAGAAATATAAATTATTCTCTTTGAAGATTCAAAAAGCATTTAAGAATTTTGTCATGCCTTTGGGTCATCATTAGAAACATTAGTCATCCTTTCATTATCAATATATCAGAAGTGTCTATTAACAGAGATTTATAGTTAATGGAATGACGAGGAATATATCCACACATGAGCTTGCTTCCTATAGGAACATGACAAATTTCAGACTTCCAAGACTGTCTAAGTAACCATTTCATGATTATACATTAAAATATGATTTCTCATTAAGCATGATTATACAGAGCTGTTTGCACACTGCCCTCACAGGAAGCCTTTAGAAATTACTCAATGCACAGAGTATGACATGCCCATCACCATATTTGCCCTTTAAACTTTGTGGCACATGAAGTCCAGGCTTAACATCCAAATCCCCAGAGAGCTACCACTTTTAATCCCTAATTAGGGAATGATCTCAAGTAGCCCCTGACATCATCCAAAGGAAAGGATTGTTTCATTTGTTTTTCCAATTTGTCAGACTAATGATAACCCTAAATAAAGTCACTTTCATTGCATTACCACCATAGAGCCAAATACTGCTCACTCCTCTGATCATATTTTGGATTTTTGAAGAATTTTTAATGACTGAAAGTCTTCCTGACCCGAAACATAAATTCTCTGACAATAGTCTGTCTAACCCCGGCTTGTGAGTTGAGAAAAGATTTGGAAAACAAAGGTCTCCCTGGGCTTCCTTAGTTCTTCACAGCATTTGGATGATTGCCTGCTCTACCAGAATGACCTTGCTTGATTCCCCCCAGCCCAAACTTGAATCTCAGTGGACACGCATCCCAGGCCGAATACCAAGTTTTAATCATCTGTTTCAGTGTCTTTGTATTTTTTTCATTGCTATAGAATGTTAGAATGGGCAAGCTTATAGACAGAAAAATAAAAATATGCAACCTATGTACATTCATAGTCTAAATGAATCTGAATCTATTGGTATTTTCTCCCCAAGCTCCATTTTAAATGATACAGCTACATGTCATAGACAGAAAACCTTCCTCTTCAGATGACCTAGCTAAAACTATGATAAACAAACCCTTTCTGATTTACAGGAACTTCCTTAAAGATCTCCTATTTGATATATTGCAAAACCTAGGAAATATGTGACTGTTAGTATCAGAGAAGGAGATAATCTGGGAAAAATCATATGGTCAGATTTATTGGTGGTCTAAGAGATGCAGGGAAAGCAAACAAACCTGAAAGTTTGCATAAACATGAAGCTCAGAATATATTTCAAACTTTCAAGGGCTAGTGATATTTGGGAAGGAAGAGTAAAAATTTAGAAAAGAAGGTAGTTGTATTAGTTTGCTAAGGTTGCCATGTAACAAAGTAACACAGATTGGGTAACTCAAAGAACAGATATTTATTTTCTCACAGCTCTAAAGACCTAAGTTTGAAATCAAGATGTCACAGTTGGTTTCTTCTGAGGTCTCTCTCCTTAACTTGTAGATGGCCATCTTCAACCTGTGTCTTCACATGGTCTTCATCTGTGCACATCCGTGTCTGAATTTCCTTTTCTTATAAGGATACTAGTCATATTGGATCAGGGTTCATCCTAATAGCCTCGTTTTAATATAATTACCTCTTTAATGACCCTATCTCCAAATACAGTCACATACTAAAGTCCTAGGAGTTAGGATTCAACGTAAGGATTTTGGGAGGACACAACTCAGACCTTAACAGAAAGGACATGAAAAATATAATCCCATTCCAAGACTGCCTGTGCCCTCAGATGATTTCTGTTATGAATGATGCAGAGCAAAGTGACCCATTGTGGAATGAGAGATCAGAACCTGAAGTATAGATACCAAAGCTGTTGCCATGGTTACATGAACAAAGACAATATTAAAAGCAGCCTGAGTAGAATGGGCAATAATTTAATCATGAAAACTTGTAATAAAAATTATGAGGTTTAATATAAATTTTATAGATTTTTAAAGAAAAGAAAGCACATATGATCTTCTATTCAAAATGTGGTTCTTATGTTCAAATATACATTACAGATACTTTCATTCATTCATTTTATTCTGTCTATGTTTATTATTGACAGCCTACTACCTGCTGAGCTATAAACAAAGCCCAAATAACAACCAGAGTTTTGTTTTCTGGTGAATGATACCAATTCAAAAGCAAGCCTTTTGGCAAGGCCGTGTTAAACCAGTTTGCCTTTTTTTCTCATTGCTTACTTCTTTTCTTCTTTATCAAGCATGGGCAACATAAATTTTAGCCAGTTTCCAAATGAAATAAGTATGGGAAATAATTACATAAACACATGTATGCCATTGTTGTTTGCAGTCAAACATACCATGGCTAAAGCAAAGGTTTTCCTGGTGCTTCCATGTGTCTAGAATAGTAATTATTAATGGGTGTCCTTTCCTCAGTGGCAATATTTGGATTAGCAACAGTCACTATCAAGATCTGGAGCCCTCACTGGTGCCATGAAATTTACACTCAGATTGTGTTGCTTAATGACTCTGAAGATTCATATCTGACTTTTCCCTTAGTTCTAGATTTGAATAGCATTTCTAAGAAAAAACAAAAGGATGTCTGTAAATCAAGACATCCTCTTGAAGGAGTTTGTCTTTATAAAAAAGTAGTAGGCAGATAGTCATGACAAAGTAAGTTCCTTCCAGGCTATCAACCGACTGCTGGCAATTAAATCCAATGTGCAAAATGTCATCTTAAAACACCAGAGCTTGGTAGAAAAATTGCAAAACCCACAAAGGGAGAAATCACGGTAATACCGGATGTCTCTGTTCATTCTTAATGGACTCCTATTACTCAAACAGACCACATGACTTTAGAAAGTCTTTGTCTGCATTAAATTACAGAATGGTTTCAACATACTACAGACGCCATGGAAAGCAAAGATGGACTTTTTTTTCAAGCTGAAAACATGTAATGGTTGCGTAGTACAGAGATAAAAATTTGGCTGATGAAGTAACCCAAATTGACTTGTAAACTCTTGAAAACAAACAACTTTTCACAACACATCTCTTTTCTCATCTTTAAGCCTTGGCAGTGAGCATCCTTTCTTTGGAGAGCTGGTCTGATGAAGAAAGCTTTTTCTGCTCCATTTCATGAAAACCATTGTTTGTGTTTCTGAGTTCAGTGAAAGTCAGAATTAGCAGGAAAGCAGCAAGGTTTAACATGTCAGTTCTAGATCCTCTAGAGATTATTAATCAGTTAGATGAACGCACTGCCTGTTCTCCATGGAATCTTTTTTCTTATAAGTGAAGCAAGTCCGGCATTGCCGGCAAATGTCAATGCCATGCAGAGAGAGTAGATAAATTTAGAACAAATGATTTCCCAGTTAAATAGGGACCAACAGTGAGTTTATAATAAAACAATTTGCACACAGTTCGGATTATGACAATGGTAATTGTTCTTCTGCTGAAAACAAATCTCTACTGATGTGTGCTTGTGGCAGAGCAGAGCAGGTCTTAAGATAGTCCTTCCCACCTCTATATATGGGACTAGGAAGGCCACACAGTATTTGTAACACTTGCCCAGCTTAAACAAGATCAGAACAC
Source organism: Taxidea taxus jeffersonii (assembly GCA_003697995.1). NCBI lineage: Eukaryota > Metazoa > Chordata > Mammalia > Carnivora > Mustelidae > Taxidea > Taxidea taxus. The sequence goes on from ML102545.1 coordinate 127,603, forward strand.
ATTGGGAGGCATGATGACACACAAGAATTTTCAAACCAGTATTTTGAGCTGGAAATACAGTATTCAATACCAGACATTTGTGAGCAGGGATAGAATGGAATGCCCTTTCATCTTCAGCTGGTGGCTGATGTTCCTATTATCTGGAACTTCTGAAGATGTTTTAATCCCGCCAGAGCACTGACTCGAAACCCGGCTGCACAATGAAACCAATTGAGGAGCTTTAATAAACTCATGTCTGGAATCCACCTCCAGAAACTCTGATTTAAGTGACTTGGGGTGTGGCCAGGTACTGGAATTTTTAGAAGCTCTCCCAGGTGATTCTAAAGAGCAGACATGGTTCAGAAATTCTGCTGGGGGGGGGGAGGATGGGGACACCTGGGTGACTTAGTTGTTAAGCATCTGTCTTTGGCTCAGTCATGATCCCAGGGTTCTGGGATCGAGCCCTGCATCAGGCTCCCTTCTTGTGTTCCCTCTTCTTGTGTGTCTCTCAGTCAAATTAATAAGTAAAATCCTTAAAAAAAAAAAAGTCAGGCAAAAACACAGCCTATTTTAAAAAAAGGAAATTATCAGATGACATTTTGTCATTTATAGCTATAAAAGTTATGTCTATCTACATAGTTCATATCCATTTTTGCTAACATTGTTTAACAATCATCTAAATCATCATAGAAAATATGAATAATATAATATCTGGATGAGACGAGACCCAAGAGATAATTTAGTCCATAGAATCTCCAACCAGGAGTCCTTGGATTCCTGGGAGTCCTTTAAGTAGTATGTCAACCCCTTGAAATTGCCCCTATGGACATTTTTTTGAGAAGAGTATCCATAGATTCCATCAGCTTCTAAAAAGTGGCTCTGGCTCCAAAAGGTCAAGAACCATTTATGTAGGCTAAATCCTTCAATTTTTAGACAATAAAACTGAAGACCAACATGAAAACAGGAAAGAATAAATTCCTCGTCACCCCTCCAAGACATCTCAGAACCAGGCCCATGACAGCCCATATGTTTTTGCACAAAACTGATTAAAATCCCAAACCAAAAAATGGACCTCCCAAACAGACTGACGTTTTTTGACTAAATGAAGATTTCAACCAAGTAGCTGAAGTGTCCAGAACAGTACAAGTGGTAGAATTTTTAAGACGTTCTTAAACTTCACAGAGAAGAGTTCCACAGAATGGGACCCCTGGCTAAGAAAATTCCCCTCAAGGATTTCTCAAATTAAATACAAAGCCAGGAAGTGAGCAAATGTTAGCCAAGCCCAAACAGAGATGATGTAGTGTCCCTGATGTAGTATTGTAACCTCAATTTGATTTCTTCCAAAGTTTGTATCATGTTTAATTTATACCATTCCATAACCTTAATAAAATGTGGTTTCTATGGATATTCATTGATATGACCTCATTTGAGTCTACAGCCATTCATGAGAAAAAGATTCTTCTCTAAGAGAGGTTACTGATATGTCTACAGATCACTTACATAACACATTACATCTTTGAGTGGTAAAGACCAGAGGCTTTCTTTACAACAAAGACCCAACTCTAGGCAGAGTCATCATAGAGGATAGAACTTCATATGACATTTTTTGCCTTTAGCTGTTGCTGAGACTATGGAGAATTACTCCAATATCTAATTTCTTCAATTTTCTAATTGTGGCATATGCTGGCAGAATTTCTAATTGTGAAGTATGCTGGAGTTCCTTCTGGTAAAATATACGTAATAATAAGTATATAACATTAAAACTTCTTCACTTGGTATCAATATACAGAGAAATCTATCAGATGTAAGTTAGTAAGTCTGAAAGTTGGAGTCAAATCTGTGCCCACCTCACTCTTATAGATATTCTGATATAGTTATGACTATGATACACTACAATGAACATGGGTTTGGGGACCATATTTATGTTTGAATCTCCATCCTACTGTGGGATGCCTGGGTGGCTCAGTCAGTTAAGCATCACACTCTTGGCTTCAGCTCAAGTCATGATCTTAGGGTCATGAGATCAAGCCCATGTTGAGCACAGAATCTGCTTGAGATTCTCTCTCTCTCCCTCTGTCCCTCCCCTGGCTTGAAGTCTCTCTCACTCTCTCACTCTCTCTCTCCCCCTACCTCATAGAATAAATGAATAAAATCTTTAAAAAAAATTTCAATTCTGCTCTTTATTGGCTGTGCAAACTTAGGTGATGTACTCAGTCTATGAGACTCAGTTTTGCTTCTATAAAATAGGATTAATTGTACCTCCATCAGAGGGTTGATATCAGGTAGAGGCACTACCTAATATAGTGCCTTGAATATTATAGATATTCAGATATGATTCACCTTCTCCCACTACCTTCTAAAGCTCATGCTCTTTCCACCAAACCAAGGGAGTTTTCTGAAATTTTCCTATTCCTCTTCCTCACCACTAACACACTGAGCAATTTTTTTTTCATTCTTAAATCATGGCAGCCTCATTTAAATGGTCTTTGATTTCTTGATTGTCTTTTAGATAGACTTTACATTTATTCACTGAAGCTTTTAAAATACGAAGCAGAAAACATTGCATTAATGAATAAAACATGTTGAATACTTTTATTCCCGTGTGCTTTGCATTCTCATTCCAATTGCAATAATAGGTCAAAAATTAATATCGTGAATTGAAAAAAGGAAAGGAGAAAAGAAAAAAGAGCCAAATTTAAGGGGAAAACATAGGAGAAATTTAGGAGAGAAAGAGGCATCTTGGCACCTAGTCATAATTCTGGGCTGAGATTTATTTACAAAATGGTACCCAGTTTATTCACTCATTCATTAAGTATTTTCTGGAGAAAACAAGTATTGAATGAAGACTAAAGGATCAGGAGGTGTCAATCCATGAAGCAAAGGTAGGAAAAGGATCTCTGCTAGTAGATAACATCCTAAGGTTGAGACTTGCTCAAGGGGCATTAGAGAAACTAACGTCTACCAGATGGTGCTTTAGAGTCCAACAAGATAAAGCAGTAAAAGGACTTCAATATCATGACCATGTCACATAGCCCTTGGACATTTTCTAAGCTTAGTAAGAATATCTAGTGACATAGGAAGAAATAATAATAGAAACAAAATGCTTCAGAAGTTCCCTAAGAACCTACAGAAAATCTAAATACAGAAAAACCTAAAATAGACCCATTTTAAGTTTTCCTCTGCCTTTTCACATTTTGTCATTTCCCAATAATTTACAAAAGGCTTTAGAATTCCAACAAACCTCAGACTACACATAAAAAGAAGAGACAAGCCTATGTTTCAGTTTGGTGATTCCAGGCTTGATATGTAATTATTGCTCAGCATTCGACTGTTAAAGTCACTTGGATGTACTTCTCTCATATTTTAATTTTACAATCATTTTAAAAGCAGCAGACTCAAAATTGCTTGCCAGAGCACACAGGAATTTTTTTTCTAATTTTATGTTGTTCCACCTGGCAAAAAGAGAAATTGGTTATCAACTACATTATCCAGAGCTCTTAAAGACCAGTCATACCTTTCCAGGGATTCCCATCCATGGATGTCCTATACTCGTAATTCTCTAGGCTGGAGACATGGCTTAGTCAGACCTCCGAATACTGTCAGTGCCTCGAATACGGTTAAAGGCTCATTTAAACTTATATACTAAGACTTCACATGAGTGATTCTGTGTCTGCAGAGAAAAAGGAACTAAATGTCATTTCCGTCCCCCTGCCTCAAGCCTAGGGTTATCTGCCAAGGGAAACTGTCCCTCCTCGGTTTCCTTTGGAACACTATGTAAAGAGCTGGAAACCAAGGGAAATCACCTAATCCTCGCTAGTAAGATCAAGAGTTATGTCCCTCTTCTGGGAATGCTGGCCTGCTCTGGATATGACCACATACAGAGGGAAAGGTCCAGTATTATTACATGAATGTCTACTTCCTCCTTGTAGGTGGCAAAAATCAGGGAAGCAGGAACTAACTAACCAAATATAAAACAAACAAACAAATAAATAAATGGATGCAAGAGTGAATGAGCAGAAACAATGTTAAATACGAAGGGAAGGGAGCCAGTGAGAAGAGGGAATAAGCAAAGCAAACCACCCGCTGATACAAAGAGAGCGGACGGATGAGATAGACATAGTGATGCCTCCAGCAGGGTCAAGCACTTCTACTTTCTTCTCCTACTTAATCTACCGTGGGCACCTTTGCAAAAGTTGTTACCTCCTTCCAAAGCTGAACACAATTTATCTTAAAGGTGTCTTACTGGTTAATACATCTTTACAATAAACTCGCTGCAAAGTGTAAACTGAAGAAATAAATCCAAGTGGCCTTTATTGGTGGCTGGGGTACCAGATTGACAGCTTTGGAAACGGATGGCTTCTTTTTCTCCCAAGAATAGATCCAGCCCGACAAACAGAGGTGTAAGATTTCCCCAACTGCTTCACTGGGAAGCCCTCACCCTGACAAAGTGCTGGCTGCGAGAGACAAAGGACAAGTCACTCCCCCCCCCCCCCCCCCCCCCCCCCCCCCCCCCCCCCCCGCCCC
>ML102545.1:132205-172458 GCA_003697995.1 Taxidea taxus jeffersonii
AAACCCACCCCCCAAAAAAAGAGGGGAAAAATTCCCCCCCACCTCCCCCGGGGCCCCCCCCCCCCCCCAAAAAGGCGGGGCGGGGGAGAAAAAAAAAAACCCCCCCCCCCCCCCCCCCCCCCCCCAGTTCTCTGCTGGCGCTGCTCGCTTGAGAACAGCCATTTAACACCAAGGTGATGGGAGCGTTTTCCTTGCTACCGGCAAAACAGAGCCACCACTGGCTTATTTCACTTGGAACAGTGAACAGTCAAATCAGATAGTAATAACTTTTTGACTACCCTCAACTCCACTGGATTCAAAGCGCTGAACTTAAAGTGAAAACCAACTTGAGTTTCCCATTACAATTTCCCATAGCCATCTCGGCCTCTAACGGTCCCCGGCACTAAAGCAGGTAATGCAGTATAGTGTGGCTATTTTATCAGGTTCTCCCAAAGATATTTGAAATGAGTACTCTGCCATCCATGAAATCAAATGAATCTCAGGGACATTTCTATTTATGCAGTGTGAGGGGGATCTTTCAAAAGAGAAAGGAAAAGCATTAAAAAGGGTGGAATGTTTCCAGAACAAGTAATGTACATTTTCCTTTCGGAAAGAAAAGCAGCAAATACGTATGAAAAATTGAGGGGCATAAGTTAAAGTAGAGTCTTAACATCATTTATTAATGTACTGAACTTAAGAACCACTGAAGTCGTCTTCATCACAGAACCTTAAAATGAGCAGAGACCCATATAACACGGCTATCAGATTACAGTCAGTAGATGTTAGAAAACATATGCTTTGTTTATCTTACACTTTCCTAAACAATAACGTGCAGCTTTCTTTTGTTCCAGGAGTCACTCAAGCATATAATAAGAGTACCAGCAAGTTGAAAACCTCTTGTATCTGGTTATTTTCAGGCAGTTGTAAACTTGCTGCCTCCAAGTCAGTAGTTTTCTTATGTTGTCAGCAAGGATTTAAAAAAATGCCATCACCCCAATTCTTGTTAATAAAGGGCTCTATCTTCAGTCCCTTCCATTAACCCTCATTAACAGTTTGCACTTACTTTTAAAATAATTTTAAACATCTCTGATGCTTTCAAAGTAAAAAGCACTTATGCTGCAGTGAGCAGATCTCACTTCTGGCTCCCTTAGCCGTTATAATTTCTCACCCTGGCTTTTTCTCTCTTGAACCTGGAAGCAGATCTCCTACCATCAACCTGATGAACCCGCGACTGGTTTTCCTATACTTTTACAACTTTGCCTTGTCTTTGCTCTTTTATTTGTTCATTCATTCATTCATTCTTTCACATAACACACATTTACATAATGTCTTCACTTGTCCTACACACATGTTGGATCAAATCCAAGATAAAATATGTGACGGAAAAGGCACTAGAGCAGAAATCCTGGATCCTTGTGTCAACTCTGTCATTCATCAAGTATGTGACCTTGAGCAAGTCACTATACAGACCTCTGTTAATAGGGACTGGGCTATGTCATACCTAAAATCACTTATGGCTTTGAGATTCTACAGTATCATTGTCACCCCAGAAATCAGTGCAAACACACAAATCCATACCACGATTATAGTAATTGAGATACCAATTTCAAGACATTTACATTTTCAGTGGTTGAATACAGGGGCTCTCCTAAAAGGAAGTAAGGAAATTCTGACTTTGGTATTTTGGGCACATTAAGGAGCCAATGAAGGAGTACTGTCTTCCAGTAGGAAGACAGAGTGCTCAGATTCCATTTAGGAGACTAGTCTTGACTATTAGTCTACTTCCTATCTGCAACTCATCTCCTGCCATTCTCTCTTAACCCTTACCTTCCACATATCCCATGACTGCTCTCATCAATGTTTCCAGATGACTTTCACAGAGTTAGATCCATGAGTCAACTGCTACTCCTCATCTGACTTGACTCATCATCATCATTTGGTATATTTGATCACTCCCTCATTAAAACACATTCTCTGTTGGGCATCTGTGACTCACCCTTTCTCTCCCTACCTCACTGGTCACTCCTCATTTTTCTTGGCTGATTTCTCTTCTGCACCCTAAGTCCCTAATGTTGGAATGCTCCCACCCCTGAGTTGTTGGTATTCTCTTCTGCGTGCACTCACTCCCTTGGTGATCTTATCCAATCCCTTGGTTTTAAACTCTTATCTATGTGCCAAAAACTCCACATTTGTATCTTTAACCAAGACCTCTTTCCTGAACTCCAGATTGTTATATGCAGATGGCTAACAGACTTCTAAAAAAACATATTTTTGATGTTCTTGCCCAAACCTAAGCCAGATAGTCCCAGCCTTGGTGAGAGCTCGTTTGCCTACATTCATCTGCACAGCCAGTTTCCTCACCTCCTTCAAGTCTTCACTCTCTTTTCACCTTTTTCAATGAACCTTGACCCTCCTACTTCTATCAGGCACTCCTGATCTCCCTTATCTGGATCTACCTTTTCTTTTTCCATAGCACTTACCACCTTCCCATGTCCTGTACAATTTACTTATCATATTTTTTGTTCATTTGTTGTCCTCCCAAGCTAAAATGTAAGCCACGGGAGGGCAGGAATTCTTTCCTCTTTGTTCATCCAGTTATTTCAAGTACCTAGAATCATCTCAGGCACCTCATAAGTGCTTTATATTCACCAAATAAATGTTAAATCATAGAGTGCTGAGTGATGGGCAAGTAAAGGAGAGTGGTTCTATAGCTCTCAGATTACATCCAACAGCATGAGAAACTACACAGGAGATAATCAGCTTAATACAGCTTCATTCTAATTATCAAAGCCAAGCCTGCTGTCCTTGCTTGATCATTTGATAACCCTGAGGGATGGAGAGTATTTGAAGTTCACTTCTTCTCACTGTGGAGACCCTTGTTCTTCACCCACCCGAATTCTCAGGCCAAATTATAATCTTGGGCTAAAGAAACATGAAGAGTTCTGTATTCATCCTGGCAGACTTAGAAGAGAGCCTATAAAATAACTATTTTATATCTGCTGTAAGAAATAGAAAAGAGAGGAGTAGTATTAACAGGTATTGAGATCTAAGCCTGTGACAGATATTATCCTAAGATTTCACAAGTTTAAACTCATTTCTTCCTTGCAATAACCCTTACCTCCTGACTTCACACCTTTCTCCCCATTATTGGATCTGATCCATCTCGCAACAATCAGAAAGTAACAAAAGTGCAATAGGTCAGAAGGGAAGATACAAAACTAAAGAAATAGACCATGGCCTTTAATACTTCTAAAGAAAAATGTTATCTGTTAAGCACAGCTGCCATATCTCCATGAAACCAGGTTGAGAAATGTTTATGTTGACACACTGAAGGTCAAATGTTCAAGGGTAATTAGATTTCTCCAAGGTGAATCATGGAGATGGCCTAGTTAGAAGTAGATACAAAACTTTTGCTGTCCAGTCATAAATCAGCCCTGACATACTTAAGCACATTTCTAAGCATTTTTGCTTGTAACTTCATCAATTATTTTATATATTTTCTGTTGCTACTCTTTTATAAATTTCATTAGGATCACAAAAATGATTTACTAACTTACCTCTTCTCATCTTGCTAGTATTTCTTTTTTTTTTTTTTTTAATTTGAGAGGGAGAGAGAGCACCCATGAGCGGAGAGAAGGGCAAAGGGAGAGAACCCTCAAGCAGACACCCCCACACACTGAGCACAGAGCCTGATATGGGACTCTACCTCATGACCCACAAGATCACCACCCAAGCAGAAACCAAGAGTCAGACGCTTAACTGACTGAGCCACACATGCCCCTCAGTATTATTTCAAGTAGCTTTTTATTGCCCTACTTTGCCATCTCCATAAGTACAAGTAAAAAATGTTTTTTCAACTAACTTCTTTGATACAACCCTCTACCTGCTTTCAATCATGTTAACCTTCTCAAAGTTGAAGACTTGTTCAGATATTTTCATCAACACATACAGCATTCATTTACTGAATTGCAATGACAGTGCTAAGTTCAAAGAGGCATTATCCACAGTCCCTCAATCAGAAAATTTAGTGGCAAATAGTAAAGGAGAAACCAATACACTGAAATAGCTTCCTAAAAGAACCTTAATGTTCATAAACAGAGGATTAGAGAAATAGACATTTATGTTCATGAAATGGAATACTATAATTTAAATGAATAAATTAGATTTAAACATATCAATATGGCTAATTTTTAAAATATATTGAGTGAAAAAGCTAATTTTCAAAAGATATATGCAATAATTACATTATGTTCCTTACCAAAACAAATTACAAAATCACATTATGTATTGCTTACAAATATACAGTGTGTAACCAAAAATAAAAAACAAAATATTGACAGGTTAGGTACCAAATTCAGATTAGTGGTTACTTCTGGTGAAGGAGGAGGTGAATGGGATTGGAAAATGTGTAATGTGAACTTCAGTTTGATTGCTAAGATGCTATTTCTTTATTTAAAGAAAAATATTTGAAGCCAGGAGTTTTAAATGGTAAACTTTCTTAGTTTGGGGTAGTAGGATATATGGTGTTTTTCTGTATTTTAATTATTTTTCCCCAAATATTTTCCAAGTTTATAAATGAAGAGAAGAGAGGGAAAGGTATCACATCTAAAACACAATTCACAATAAATAGGAAGTGACAAAGGCTACAGAGAACATACTAGAGATGTAAGCTAGAGTCAAGAAGGGAGCAGCACTAAGCAGGGTTGTGACGTTACAATGGGGAGAGACCAGTGGATGGGAATGTTCCTAGAAGTCTTCCTAAAAATGTTAGACTGGAGTCAGGCTTGAAAAATAACCCAAAGTCTACAGACTGAGGTGAACAAGAAGGGTATTCCAAGAAGGAGGAATGGCAGAAGGAAGACAAAGCTACAGGAAAGAACATGGAACATTCAGAAGAGACAGAGCCTCGGGAGACAGTTTTGAGCTTGAATTTTAACTCCACTATTTACTTGCTTAGTGACCTTAGGAGGGTCACTTAATCTCTCCAAAATTGTTTTTTCACTTGAACATGGGATAATATCTTGGAGGCTTCAGGATTACACAGGCTAGAGAAAGTCTATCTAAGGATGCCTACATATAGTGATACAGTAATGCTCACAAATGAAGATTCTGATTAATGATTATCACACAGCATGAAGACTCAGGTCTCCTGATTCCAGAATCAGTGATCTTTTCATGACACCACTTTGCTGATTTTGCAATTTAGCACTATCTTCTATTCGTGTGGCCAAAACTTTCATGGTAATAAAGCAAGAGACCTCAGTGGAGTCCTGGACAGCTCACTGGATCTGTTATAAATTATGCCTCTTTAAAACAGCATGGAAATTCCTCAAAAAATTAAAAATAGAACCACCATATGATCCAGCAATTCCACTTCTGGGTATTTATCCAAAGAAAATCAAAACACTAACCAGGAAAGATACATGCTCCCTCATGTTCACTACAGCATTATTTAGAATAGTCAAGACATAAAACAACCTAAGTGTTCATCGGTGGGTGAATGAGTAAAGAAATTGCAGTGTATATGTAGTTGAACAACACAGGTTTGAACTGATTGGGTCCACTTATACACAGATTTTTTAAATAAATACAGTACAGTACTGCAAATGTATTTTTCTTCCTTATGATTTTTAATAACAATTTCTTTTCTGTAGCTCACTTTATTGTAATAATACAGTATATAATAATTTAACATACAAAAATATGTGTTAATCAACAGCTTACATAAGTAAGGCTTCCAGTCAATAGTAGACTATTAATAGTTAAGTTTTTAGGGAATCAAAAACTATGCATAGATTTTTACTGCAGGAGGTAGGGGTGGGATCAGTGCCCCTAATCCCTGCATTGCTCAAAGGTCAATTGTCTACAGTGAAATATTATTCAACCATAAAAAAGAATGAAATCTTGCCTTTTGCAACCCAGATGGACCTTGGGGGCATTATGCTAAGTGAAATTAGTCAAAGAAAAACAAATGCTATAGGATCTCCCTTATATGTGGAATCTAAGAGAACAATAACAACAACAACAAAACCCAAAACTGATTTTATAGGTACAGAGAACAGATCGGTGGTTACCAGAGGCAGTGGTGGATGGCAGAAGGTGGGCAAAATGGATGAAGGGAGTCAAAAGGTACAAACTGCCAGTTGTAAAATAAGTAAATCTTAGGAATATAATGTATAGCGTAGCAAACATGGTTAATAATATTGTATTGCACATTTGAAAGTTGCCAAGAAAGTAAATCTTAAAAGTTCTCATCACAGGATGCCTGGGTGGCTCAGTGAGTTATGCATCTGCCTTGGGCTCAGGGTGTGATCATGGGGTCCTGGGATCGAGTCCTGCACAGGGCTCCCTGCTCAGCCGGAAGCCTGTTTCTTCCTCTGCCTGCCACTCCCCCTGCTTGTGCTTACTCTCCTGCTTGCTCTCTCTCTGACAAATAAATAAAATCTTAAAAAAAAAAGTTCTCATCACAAGAAAATAATTCTATAATATGCATGGTGGCAGATATTAACTAGACCTATTGTGGTGATCATTTTGAAAATTATACAAATATTTAATTATTATGTCATACACCTGAGACTAATATAATGTGGTATGTCAATTATACCTCAATTGAGTAAAATGTCTCTTTTTGGTGTGTGAAACAACTCCAGACTCTACCTCTCTCTCCATGTTGTTGGTGGTTCTCTGGAACATTTCTAACTATTTTTGTCTGTCCTATATATGACCTTGAAACAGTCAAAGGTAGAACTTTTGGTCAATTGGCTTCCCAATTGTTGAGTCAGCTGCTGGCCAAAATTTGGAATACCAAGTTTGTGTCAGCCAGGAAATTAAAACAGGAGGTCATATGTTTAATGCCTGAGGTCCCTGGTCTTCAAGGTTTACCCAAAAAGAAAAAAAAGAAAAAAGTACACAGGACTTCAGTCATATTGTTGTTATTGATAAAGCATTCACAGGTTTGTTCAATGGACTCTAACATTTTCCATTTTATTTAGGTTGTTATGCTTGTTAGGAAAGCAAGTTTAAAGAGCATTTAAAAAAAAAAAACTTCATAAGACTTCCACAATGCTGTTATGTGTATGGTATATATATTACTCTGAAAGTCCCCAGGCCTCTTTTATCTTACCCAGTATCAGTAAAGGGAGGCTCCATCCACATGATTCCCAAGCACACCTCACTCCAAAGCAGACTGATGGTCCCTTGCCATTCTACTGAGCCAGCTACAGCATGAGCTAAGCCCAAATTTAGGTGATTGAATTATTTTTCTCAGTGAGGTTTTAGCAACCATTAGTATTATCCCAGGAAGTTGTCCTTTCTTGGAGATAAATTGCCGTAGAAAACTATGTTTTCTCTATTAGCGCACATTTCCAAATTTCATTGCTCTGCGTGGAAGGGAAGAAGCATATGTTGTTTCTCAACACCACTCACTTCAAACAATAGAGAAACACAGGGTTGTTTAGGCCACAGGAGCAATGGACACACACCATCCAGAAATCTCCTTTTGTCTGACAAAATGCCACAGACTAGCATTGATAACCTGTTATTTTTGTCCACCATCAACCCACTACCGCTGCCACCAATCCTTCAAAACAATATCAGAGCTCTCCAAATTCTTCACCAATCTCCCACCCTTTTCTAATACCTTTTCTTTCATCTCCCAAATAACAAAGAAACAGTTCTGTGATTTTATCAGTGTTAATTAACTTAAAGACCTAACTTGGTCACATTGTTTTTGGTTGCATTAACATTGTCACAGAGGGGATTTGAAATGATCTCAGATGACATCTCAGCCCTTAACATAAACCCACACAAAACCACAGCCAGGATTGGTTCTAGTGATTGATGTTCAGGGCTACATTCTAGGTGAGGAAGCCAGAAAGAGGATGGGACACACAGTCATGGGGATCAGAATATGCCAACCCAAAATGTGCCTCTTTGGCATAGGTTTACTTTGAGCTGAAGGCAACTGAGAAAAAACAGATTTAAGAAAACTTCGATGCCCTCCCCCTATTTGCCTAAAAGCAGGATATGGATTCATAGAAGGATTCACTTTTATCAGGAAAGACAGACATTACAGGTCTGTCTAGACCCTTACCAGGCAAGAGGATTCTATGTAACAAACTCCACTAACTAGACCTTATCTGTCATTAGTTCCGCCATATATTAACCTTACAAAAATTTACTACCCTAAACATTCAAAGTGCTTTTCCTTAGTCTTGTGCCTTCTCAAAAACTGTATTGTTCTTTTGTTAAGATGTTATATATGCCCAGGTTCTAACCACTCTTTCAAGTTACTCATTAGTAAGTACTCCCATATGTACATAAGATGAACTTGTTAATAAACCCTTTAGGTTTTTTTTTTCTTGTTAATCTGTCTTTTGTGAGTCTAATTTGCAAGGCTCAACCAATGAACCTAAGATGGGTAGAGGGAAAGAGACTTATTTTCCTCTCCTACAGAGAATACTAGAAGATAAGATGGGCTGGTAGATGGCCTTTTTCTATCTGCTCTGAAGAGATCACCCATTGCTGAGGCTATTGGTCTAGTGTCTTCTATGATTACAAAACCTTCCAACAATTACAGGTAAAGGATAAAAGAAGATAGAAAAATCCCTGATTTTCTTTCCACTTCTAATTTTGCAAATTTCTGAAATTAAAGGAATCTTTTGTCTTTCTTTAAGAGAAGTAGAGACCAGTAGGCACGGTATATCTGATGATGCTTTAAAGGTAATACTTTAGAGTTCATCCCTACAGATGGGGTAGGCAAAAGCAGAGAAATCTATGCATAGAACTTCGATTAGCCATCACAGTTTTTCATTTTATTTTTTGATTAACTTTTCTCATGCATAGCTGAAAAACACTAAACAGAATGAAAGGCAAGTTTTGTAATTAGACTAGATTGCCCAAGGCAAGAGAAAAAGAGAGACAAGCAAATCCTGTAATTCAGCTCCTAAGTAACATCCTCCACATGATAGAGCTTCTTCATACATTTTTTAATCAGGTTTTAAAGTTTTGCATGTATACATTGAAATGAGTGTTTCCTTTGGGAAAATGTATTAGTTTGCATCAAGGCTCTCATTTTCTCTTAAACACACCTTCCCCCCCACATTTTAAAACATATAGTACATAAAGCTGTGTGGCAGCAGGGAGGAAAATATCATGAGAGAAACGCATGATAAAGCTTACAAAGATGGAAAACTGTGGGCTACCTGGTTGAAGAGCTGAAGCAAAACAGCACTAATGGCTCAGTGTCATCTGGGTGCAAGGTTTCTCCTTGCCTTTGGACCAAGAACATTTCTCATCAATAAATTATATAAAAGAATAAACCTGGCACATTGGTAACAAGTACATAAACTGAAAGGAATAGCAAAGATGATAAAATAAACATATTAAGGCTCTAGAAGGTCTGAGAAGCATAGGCCAGAACTAATAGGATATAATTCATAAGGATAATTGAAACAAGATAGGACCAGGGAGGGAGACAAACCATAAGAGACTCTTAATCTTGGGAAACAAACTGAGGGTTGTTGGGGGAGGGATGGGGTGGCTGGGTGATGGACATTGGGGAGGGTATGTGCTGTGGTGAGCACTGTGAATTGTATAAGACTGATGATTCACAGACCTGTACCCCTGGGGCAAATAATACATAATATATTAATTTTTTAAAAAAGAGAAAAAAAAAAGAAAAAATATATAGTTCTATACTGGGATAAAAAACTCAGGTGCAAACTCAGAAAATGGTAGAAAACCAGAAGTTAGGGTCTATATTCAAAAAAGTCCTGAATACGGAATTAGAGAACATCCACAGCTTAAGTCAATTTAACTCCCTTATCTCCATCGGTTTTCTCATGTAAAAACTGGACATAACACTACCTACCTCTAGAGATTGTTAGGCTGTTTAAATGAGATGACATGTGAGACCAAATCTTATAGCAGTCTGTGTGGGCAGAGATCTTGTGAGCCCACACATAATGTCAGGATCAGGTCAAACAATATCATCTCTCTAGTGTGCTCAGTATTGGTCAAACCAAGGGAATGATACTGTGATCGGGTATAAGGGGCCTTGATTTTAGAGAAAGGGAGGAAGTCAGAAAGCATTTCTTGTGCATCTTTTTATGTGTCTAATAGGAGGCTCCAAGGATATTCACGAGAAGCCATTGTCTCTACCCTCAAGGAGCTCTTAATCTAGAAACAAAGGACAGTAATGTTCATCTAGAAGAAGTTGGTCAGTGTGTTGCCAGTTCCATAAGCAAAGTCCATGAGAAAGAGTTATCTGAATCACCCTTCTGTCACCCACCGTCTAACCTGGCATTTATATCTACGCAATAAACATTTTTTCCAAGAATGAATGATGATAAGTTTTGTTTGGAAAGGTGAAGATCTAGGGAGAACAAGAAAACTCTTTAATATTTTGAAATTCTAACTTAAGAGGGAATCGACCTATATTTTGTAGCTCCAGAGAGCAGAAATGAGGCAAAAGTTTGAAGGGACAAAGAGACAGATTTGAGTTTTCTACAGAAGAACTTTCTAGTAATGAAAGCTGCTGAAACAGAAAGGACAAGCTGAAGAACTGGTAAATGCTCCATCACTGAGAATGTCCAACCAGGGGCTGCACAGGAAGGTCAGGTTGCTGTAGAAGAAATTCCTACACTGGGCCACTGGCAGCTGAACTATGTGAGAAAAAAAATGCTTTCCATTTGAGAGGGGGTCATCAGAGGATTAAAAGTCTATAGTCCTCATGCCCAGGGCCTATTTGTAAAGCCTTTTGCTCTAAGGGCTGGGAAATTTGACTAGGTAATAGCACTTGGTTCAAACAATCACAGAAAACAAGAAGGAGGATGACAACTTTAAAAATTACCTCAGGTTGTAATGAGGACTGCACAAACTATGTGGCATCTAGTATTGGTCTGTAGAGATGTATAGTCCAGTATTCAGGCACCATGACAGAAACTACTCCTGGAGTTCTTGGCTCCACCATGAAGGTTTGAATCAGAACAGCTACTCCACAACTGGTCAAGTACATGAAAGGAATTTTTGCCAGTGAACTTGCAGAAGAGTCATTGCTTCAGATGTAATAGCTTATGTAACAATTTCCAGATGCAGATTCATATTCCCCAAGACAGTAAGTTCCTTAGGCCTACCTTGAATGAAGTGAGTCAAGAGGAGTTGACCGCAGACCAGAATGAAAGGTGGACCCATGTCTTCACTACGGGCTGGCCTCCACATCCTAAGACCTGGACACCTCATGCTGAATCACCCATAAAAAAAAAAAATACTAATGGGGCGCCTGGGTGGTTCAGTGGGTTAATGCCACTGCCTTCAGCTCAGGTCATGATCCCGGAGTCCTGGGATTGAGCCCCACATCAGGCTTTCTGCTCTGCAGAGAGCCTGCTTCCTCCTTTCTCTCTCTGCCTGCCTCTCTGCCTACTTATGATCTCTGTCTGTCAAATAAATAAATAAAATCTTTAAAAAATTTTTAAAAATACTAATAATAGCACTCTTGGTCCTGGGGCATGGCAGACACTGTGAAGATGGTACATGAATGTCCTATATTGGATAAACATTGCTCTATAACAGCAAAAATATTTGTTGCTGTAAGATTAGTCAAGGTTACTGTATTTTATCTGGGCCTGAGAATACTAAAGCTTGGCCTCCTTTGTGCATCTCTATTCAAAGATCGCAAGCTATGAGGTCTTTTCATGAGATATTTGCCTACCTAATTAAAACAAACTCTCAGTATTAGGGGGAGAGTCAAGATGGTGGAGGAGTAGGAGATTGAGATGACATCAGGTAGCAGGAGATCAGCTAGATAGTTATCAAACCATTCTGAATACCTACAAATCCAACAGGATATCAAAGAGAAGAGCAGCAATTCTAGAAACAGAAAATTTACCACTTTCTGAAAGCTAGGACGTGCAGAGAAGTGAATCCAAAGCAACGGGAAGATAGACTACGGGGGGAGGATCCGGATCCTGGCAAGCGGTGGAATAACAGAGCATAAAATTCAAACTTTTAAAAGTCTGCTCCACTGAGGGACATCACTCCAGAGGCTAAGCAGGGGTGGAGTCCTCGTGGGAACAGTGTGGTCTCAGGACCTGTGGGGTCACAGAAGATTCAGGGGTGACTGAGTGTAGCAGAGTTTGCAGGTATCAGAGCAGGGAAGCCTGCTACAGAGACAGAGCCAAGGAGTGAGCTCTCAGCTTGGGGTTACCTTAAACTGTGATCCATGGCACAGTAAGACCACTACTTTTTGAACAGGGACCCCACATAGGCAGATCCAGAGAGACCCACTTTCCTCTGCCTGAAGAGCAGCAGGGCAGGAATCTGCTGGTTGGAGACTCCAAACGGGGCTGTGTGTCAGAGACAGAAATGTTCAGTCACAGGCCGGGTGAGCTTGGAGCGCAGCCAGAGACCAGGGAGATGGGACAGATTGATCACTTTTCTCCAAGGGTGCACTGAGGAGTGGAGCCCCAAGCTCTTGGCTACTCCGGGCTGGAGATTGGGAGGACGCCATTCTCATTCCTGTCCTCCAGAACTATATGGAAAGCGTTCAGGGAATAAAAGCTCCCCAGAGCAAACCCGAATGCATTACTCAGCCCAGCCCCTGGCAAGGGCAGTGCAATTCCACCTCGAGCAAAGACATTTGAGAATCACTACAACAGGCCCCTCCTCCAGAAGATCAGCAAGAACATCCAGCCAAGACCAAGCTCACTGATCAAGGAGAACAGCAGAATTCCAGAAAAGGGGAAAGCAAAGCATGGAATTCATGGCTCCTCCCCATGATTCTTTAGTTTTGACAAGCTAAATAAATTTTTTAAATTTTATTTTTTCTTATTCTAATTTTTTAATTTTTCCTCTTTCCTCTTTTAACATTTTTTAACTAGTTTATCTTAACAATACCTTTCATGAAAAAAAATATTTTTTGAAACTTCATTATTATAGTCATATTTTATCCTTCATTGTATCTAACTTTATTTATTTTTTTAAGATTTTATTTATTTATTTGACAGAGATCACAAGTAGGCAGAGAGGCAGGCAGAGAGAGAGAGGAGGAAGCAGGCTCCCTGCCTAGCAGAGAGCCTGATGCGGGGCTCGATCCCAGGACCCTGGGATCATGACCCGAGCTGAAGGCAGAGGCTTAACCCACTGAGCCACCCAGGTGCCCCCTAACTTTATCTTTTATATACACATAGGGTTTTTTCTTCTCAAAAATTTTGGGATACGATGTCTTCTAATAGATCAAAATATACCCTAATTCTAGCACAGGGCTTTGTTCTAGTCTCCAACCTGAGCAAATTCTTTCCACATTCTTTCTTTTTCTAACCAACTTATCTTATCAATTCCTTATTTAGAATTTTTTTTTAATTTTCATCTTTACAGTCATATTCTATCCCTTCATCATGTTTACCCTTATTTTTGTATATATGTAAATTTTTATCTCTTTAAAATTTTGGGAGGAAGTTTCTTCTAAGAGACCAAAATACACCCAAAATCAAGTGGGTGGCTCTATTCACCAGGCTAATATAAATATATATTTTTTTATTTTTTCAAAATTTCTTTTTATGCTCTTTTTCTCCCCCCAATTTGGGGTCTCTTCTGATTTGATTAGCATACATTTTTCTGGGGTCTTTTCCACCCTTATAGTATTTTCTTCTCTCATTCATATATTCTTATCTGGATAAATATTCTAAATAAATAAATTCTTTTTTTTTTAAGATTTTATTTATTTATTTGATAGGCAGAGATCACAAGTAGGCAGAGAGGCAGGCAGAGAGAGAGGAGGAAGCAGGCTGTCCGCAGAGCAGAGAGCCCGATGCGGGGCTCGATCCCACAACCCTGGGACCATGACCCGAGCCGAAGGCAGCGGCTTTAACCCACTGAGCCACACAGGCGCCCCTAAATAAATAAATTCTTATCTGGATAAATGACAAGGCATAAAAATTCACCACAAAAAAAAGAACAAGAGGCAAGACCAAAGGCTAGGGACGTAATCAATATGGACATTGGTAATATGTCAGAGTCAGATCTAGAGTTCAGAATGATGATTCTCAAGGCGCTAGCTGGGCTCAAAAAAGGCATGGAAGATATTAGAGAAACCCTGTCTGGATAAATAAAAGCTCTTTCTGGAGAAATAAAAGAACTAAAATCTAAACAAGTTGAAATTTAAAACGCTATTAATGAGATGCATTAAAAACAGAGGCTCTTACTGCTAGGATAAATGAGGCAGAAGAGAGAATTAGTGATATAAAAGACAAAATGTCAGGGCGCCTGGGTGGCTCAGTGGGTTAAGCCTCTGCCTTTGGCTCAGATCATGATCTCAGGGTCCTGGGATCGAGTCCCGCATCGGGCTCTCTGCTTGGCAGGGAGCCTGCTTCCTCCCCTCTCTCTGCCTGCCTCTCTGCCTACTTGTGATCTCTCTCTGTCAAATAAATAAATAATCTTAAAAAAAAAAAAGAAGACAAAATGTAAGAGAATAAAGAAGCTGAACAAGGGGTGCCTGGTGGCTCAGTGGGTTAAGCTGCTGCCTTCAGCTCAGGTCATGATCTCAGGGTCCTGGGATCAAGGCCCGCATTGGGCTCTATGCTCAGCAGGGAGCCTGCCTCCCTCTCTCTCTCTCTGCCTGCCTCTCTGCCTACTTGTGATCTCTCTCTGTCAAATAAATAAATAAAATCTTAAAAAAAAAAAAAAAAGAAGCTGAACAGAAGAGAGAGAAACAACTACTGGACCACGGGGGGAGAATTCAAGAGATAAGTGATACCATAACATGAAACAATATTAGAATAATTGGGATCCCAGATGAAGAAGAATGAGAGAGGGGAGCAGAAGGTATATTGGAACAAATTAAAGTAGAGAATTTCCCTAATATGGCAAAGGTGAACAGGCATCAAAATCCAGGAGGCACAGAGAATCACACTCAAAATCAATAAAAAGAGGTCTACACCCTGTCATCTAATAGTAAAACTTACAAGTCTTAGTGACAAAGAGAAAATCCTGAAAGCAGCTCAGGACAAGAAGTCTGTAATATACAATGGTAAAAATATTAGATTAACAGCAGACTTATCCATAGAGACCTGGAAGGCCAGAGATAACTGGCATAATGTATTCAGAGCACTAAATGAGAAAAACATGTAGCCAAAAATACTATATCCAGCTAGGCTATCATTGAAAATAGAAGGAGACATTAAAAAGCTTCCAAGACGAAGAAAAACTAAAAGAATTTGTAAACAACAACCAGCCCTACAGGAAATATTGACAGGGGTCCTCTAAGCAAAGAGAGAGCCTAAAAGTAGTAGACCAGAAAGGAACAAAGACATTATACACTAACAGTCACCTTACAGGCAATACAATGGGACTAAATTAATATCTTTCAACAGGTACCCTCAGAGTAAATGGGCTAAATGCCCCAATCAAAAGACACAGGGTACCAGAATGGATTAAAAAAAAAAACCCATTGGGGCACCTGGGTGCCTCAGTGGGTTAAGCCTCTGCCTTCAGCTCAGGTCATGATCTCAGGATCCTGGGATCGATACCCATATCAGGCTCTCCACTCAGCGGGGATCCTGCTTCCCCCTCTCTACCTGCCTCTCTGCCTACTTGTGACCTCTCTCTCTCTCTCTCTCTCTCTGTCAAATAAAAAATTAAATACAGTCTTTTTAAAAAAATCAGTGGTGTCTACAAGAAACTCATTTTAGACCCAAAGACACCTCCAGATTTAAAATGAGGGGTGTAAAACAATTTACCATGCTAATGGACGTCAAAAGAAAGCTGGGGTGGCAATCCTTCTACCAGATAAATTAGATTTTAAGCCAAAGACTATAATAAGAGATGAGGAAGGACACCATTATATCATACTCAAAGGGTCTGTCCAACAAGAAGATCTAACAATTTTAAATAACTATGCCCCTAACATGGGAGCAGCCAACTGCATAAACCAATTAATAACAAAATCAAAGAAAAACATCAACAATAATACAATAATAGTAGGGCAGTTTAACACCCCCTTCACTGAAATGGACAGATCATCCAAGCAAAAGATCAACAAGGAAATAAGGACTTTGAATGACACACTGGACCAGATGGACATCAGAGATATATTCAGAATATTCCATCCCAAAGCAACAGAATACACATTCTTCTCTCATGCACATGGAACATTCTTCAGAATAGATCACATCCTGGGTCACAAATCAGGTCTCAACCGGTACCAAAAGACTGACATCATTCCCTGCATATTTTCAGACCACAATGCTTTGAAGCTAGAACTCAATCAGAAGAGGAACGTTGGAAAGAACCCAAATATATGGAGACTAAAGAACATCCTACTAAAGAATGAATGGGTCAACCAGAAAATTAAAGAAGAACTGAAAAAATTCATGGGAACCAATGATAATGAAAACACAACTGTTCAAAATCTTTGAAACACAGCAAAGGCAGCCCTGAAAGGAAAGTATATAGTGATACAAGCCTTTCTCAAGAAACAAGAAAGGTCTCAAGTACACAACCTACCCCTACGCCTAAAGGAGCTGGAGAAAGAACAGCAAAGAAAGCCTAAACCCAGCAGAAGAGAAAATAAAGATCAGAGCAGAAATCAATGAAATAGAAACCAAAAGAACAGTAGAAAAGATCAACAAAACTAGGAGCTGGTTCTTTGAAAGAATAAATAAGATTGATAAACCCCTGGCCAGACTTATCAAAAAGAAAAGAGGCCCCAAATAAATAAAATCATGAATGAAAGATGAGAGATCACAACCAACACCATAGAAATACAAACTATTATAAGAACATATTATGAGCAACTATACAGCAACAAATTTGGCAATCTGGAAGAAATGGTTGCATTCCTAGAGACTATAAATTACCACAACTGAACCAGGAAGAAATAGAAAACCTAAACAGACCCATAACCAGTAAGGAGATTGAAGCAGTCATCCAAAATCTCTCAACAGTGTTCGCTTTGGCAGCACAAATACTAAAAATCTCCCAACAAACAAGAGCCCAGGCCAGACGGCTTCCCAGGGGAATTCTACAAAACAGTTAAAGAAGAATTAATACCTATTATTCTGAAACTGTTCTAAAAAATAGAAATAGAAGGATAACTTCCAAACTCATTTTATGAGGCCAGTATTACCTTGATCCCCAAACCAGAAAAAGACCCCATCAAAAAGGAGAATTACAGATCAATATCCTTGATGAACACAGATGAGAAAATTCTCACCAAAATACTAGCCAATAGGATCCAACAGTATGTTAAAAGGATTATTCACTACCACCCAGTGGGAATTTTTCCTGGGCTTCAAGGTTGGTTCAACATCCACAAATCAATCAATGTGATACAATATATTAATAAAAAAAAAAGAACAAGAACCATATGACACACTCAATAGATGCTGAAAAAGCATTTGACAAAAGTACAGTATTCTTTCTTGATCAAAACTCTTCAACATGTAGGGATAGAGAGTACATTCCTCAATATCATCAAAGCCATCTATGAAAAACCCAATGCGAATATCATTCTCAATGGAGAAAAACTGAGAGCTTTTCCACTAAGGTCAGGAACATGGCAGGGATTCCACTATCATCACTGCCATTCAACATACTACTAGAAGTCCTCGCCTCAGCAATCAGACAACAAAAAGAAATTAAAGGCATCCAAATCAGCAAAGAAAAGTCAAACTCTCACTCTTGGCAAATGGGATGATACTTTATATGGAAAACCCAAAAGTCTCCACTCCAAATCTGCTAGAACTTGTACAGGAATTCAGTAAAGTGTCAGGTTATAAAATCAATGTACAGAAATCAGTTGCATTTCTATACACCAAAAGCAAGACAGAAGGAAAAGAAATTAAGGAGTCGATCCCATTTACAATTGCACCCAAAACCATAAGATACCTAGGAACAAACCTAGCCAAAGAGGCAAAGAATCTATATTCAGAAAACTATAAAGTACTTATGAAAGAAATTGAGGAAGACACACAGAAATGGAAAAATATCCCATGCTCATGGATTGGAAGAACAAATATTATGAAAATGTCTATGCTACCTAAAGCAATCTACACATTTAATGCAATCCCTATCAAAATACCATTATTTTTTTTCCAAAGAAATGGAACAAATAATCCTAAAATGTATATGGAACCAGAAAAGACCCCGAGTAGCCAGAGGAATGATGAAAAAGAAAACCAGAGTTGGTGGCATCACAATTCCAGACTTTAAGCTCTATTACAAAGCTGTCATCATCAAGACAGTATGGTAGTGGCACAAAAACAGACACATAGATTAATGGAACAGAATAGGGAGCCCAAAAATAGACCCTCAACTCTATGGTCAACTAATCTTTGACAAAGCAGGAAAGAATGTCCAATGGAAAAAAGACAGTCTCTTCAACAAATGGTGTTGGGAAAATTGGACAGTCATATACAGAAGAATGAAACTTGACCATTTCCTTACACCACACCTAAAAATAGACTCAAAATGGATGAAAGACCTCAATGTGAGACAGGAATCCATCAAAATCCTTGAGGAGAACACAGGCGAACCAACTTCTTCCTAGACACATCGCCAAAGGCAAGGGAAGCAAGGGCAAAAATGAACTAGTGGAACATCATCAAGATCAAAAGCTTTTGCTCAGCAAAGGAAATAGTCAACAAAACCAAAAGACAACCGACAGAATGGGAGAAGATATTTGCAAATGACATATCAGATAAAGGGCTAGTATCCAAAATCTAGAAAGAACTTATCAAACTCAACACCCAAAGAAACAATAATCCAATCAAGAAATGGGCAGAGGACATGAACAGACATTTCTGCAAAGAAGACATCCAGATGGCCAACAAACACATGAAAAAGTGTTCCACATCACTCGGCATCAGGGAAATACAAATCAAAACCACAATGAGATACCGCCTCACACCAGTCAGAATGGCTAAAATGAACAAGTCAGGAAATGACAGATGCTGGCGAGGATGTGGTGAAAGAGGAACCCTCCTACACTGTTGGTGGGAATGCAAGCTGGTCAGCAGCCACTCTGGAAAACAGCATGGAGGTTCCTCAAAAAGTTTAAAATAGAGCTACCCTATGACCCAGAAATTGCACTACTGGGTATTTACCATAAAGAAATAAATGCAGTAATCAGAAAGAGCACGTATACCCAAATGTTTATAGCAGCAATGTCCAAAATAGCTAAACTATGGGAAGAACCTAGATGTCTACCAACAGATGAATGGATAAAGAAGATGTGGTACAGGGGCGCCTGGGTGGCTCAGTGGGTTAAAGCCTCTGCCTTTGGCTCAGATCATGATCTCAGGGTCCTGGGATTGAGCCCCATGTTGGGCTCTCTACCTAGCAGGGAGCCTGCTTCCCCCTCTCTCTCTGCCTGCCTCTCTGCTTACTTGTGATCTTTGTCTGTCAAATAAATAAATAAAATCTATTAAAAGTATTTTAAAAAAAAGAAGAAGTGGTACATATGTACAATGGAATACAATGCAGCCATCAAAAGAAATGAAATCTTGCCATTTGCAATGACATGGATGGAACTAGAGGATATTATGCTGAACGAAATAAGTCAATCAGAGAAAGACACTTATCATATGATCTCTCTGATATGAGGAATTTGTGAGGCAAGGTGGGGGTTTGGAGGTAGGGAAGGAAAAAATGAAACAATATGGGATAAGGAGGGAAACAAACCATAAGAGACTCTTAATCTCACAAAACACACTGAAGGTTGCTGGGGGGGAGGGGGTATGGAGAGGTTGGCTGGGTTATGGAATTGGGGAGGGTATGTGCTATGGTGAGTGCTGTGAATTGTGTAAACCTGATGATTCACAGACTTCTACCCCTGGGGCAAATAATACATTATATGTTAACAAATAAAAATTATATGCATATTAAATAATATATAAATATTTTAATATGTGGTTAGTTGCATATAAAATTCTATAAAAAGTTAAAAAGACAAATTCTCTGAGATCTTAAAGTGAGGTTTGAATAGTAAATCTAATTTGCCCTTTCAGGGAATTTGTGTACATGTCTTTCTGTTAAAGTTATATTTCTTTGCTTTGTTAAAAAAAATCCACTTAGGATACAAGAAGAAAAGAAAAATAAGAAGGGAGGAAGTTTGGAGAGAGGGAGGAAGGGAAGAAAGCAGGCTAGATCTTTTTCTTTCCAGACCTCACAACTGAGACTCAGGGTTCGTGGACATCTGACAATGCAGGGTCCTCTGCCTGCTCCTGCTCTTTTATGCCCAATACCTTGTCAGGTCCCTGATTATACTTTAAAGCTAATGGCTGGTTCATGGTTCTTAATGGCTGTATGCATTGTTGCTTCACCTCTGGGTCCACTGACTAAAATCCAGGTAAAAAGAACAATCCCGAATTTTCTATCCAGAGATGTACGTAGAAGCTAAACGAAAGGCTTAACAGAAAAGGGAAGTTGAAGCTCTGAAAGGTCCATTTCCAAAATTAACAGAGAAAGCCTGAAAACCACCTACCCCAGGGCTCCGTTTCGTCTCCAAGAAAAATCAGGCTCTAACTCTGCACTCCGAACTCTCCATCCCAGATCACTTGGGCCTCACCACGTGTCAATTCTGTTATGTGAGGAACGGTTTGAGCAACTCCGCGGTCCCGTTTACACCTCCCAACGCTGGTTTCCTCGGTGTGTGAGTGTGCTGCCATCGCCAGCCCTGCTGTGAGCGCAGGTAGGGGAGCGAGGCCGGCAGCAGAGGTTCCATTTGTTTGGCAACTTCCTCCAGGCTGTTCGAATCGAGACCATGAGAAGCAAGTGAAAGTGAGAAGCCCTCCTTAATGTGTTCCAGTCAACGGAGCAGAACCACAAAGGGCACAGCCCAGGGCCTAGAACAAAGGACAGAGCTGGGGTGCTCCTCAGCAGGGCCACAGACCAAAGTGTTTCCTGAGGCCCATAGCCGCCCTTCTGAAGGAACGCCAGAACCCAGAGCTGCAGGTCCGAAACAGTACTTGGAGCCACCTCTCCAGCCTAGATTTAATGGTTTCCGTAAACATGGTGTCAAAGGCCTCACCACCCGACCTCTCCGGAAGAAATTCTGACTGGACTGGACCACCTTCCCACTACCGCCATTGGCCACAAGTCCTGAGAGGAAATTCAGGCTCAAAACCCGCTCAGGCTATCATCCACACTCTGTGTTTCACTTAACTTCTAAATGTTCAGATAAATAGAAACCTCATCAGTAAACATTGTGACAATTATCTCTTTAACTGTCATTTATATAAACTTTTGCACATCCCTTTCTAAATCAAGCTCAGATGGATCAGTTGTTCAAGTATAAACATATTTAGCCGAATTCTGTCATTTCCTCATATGTATATTCATTTGCGAATGACTCACTTCATACATCTTCATAAACCTGAGAAACTATCTGTTGAGTTCTTCACAGATGCAGGCAAGGGTGTTGCCGGAGGGGAAAGCTGACAATGTGTGCAGGATTCAGCCATGGCGCGGGAAGGAGCTGGAAGTCGTGGCCCTGGGATCATTTTAATCCATCTTCGGGTCCAAGAAGTGTCACAGAGGTTCACCTGAAATAAAATTATCCCTTTCTCTTAGCTTGTTTGGTACCACCTGAGCCCCTAACTCTTTATTAAACATTATCTTTCCCATCTGCTCTCATCAGTGTTGGGCGCCTGTGGACCAGCTCCAGGCTGATTGGTTTTTATGGGCAACATGATCTCAGTTTTATGCACCTACGTGGGACGATCCCAAGGACAAAGAGGATGAACAATCCATTAACTATAATAAGCAACTACACATCCCCAGATAGCTACAGCATATATTTGATTTCAAAAGGAAAGGCTGAATTAAAACATGTCCCAAAATGTCTAACCTCCAACATACAGAAATAGTATTTTCTGTTCTCCATGCTCTGGTGAGCAGTGCTACAAGAAATCACGTCTCAGTCTCACTCAATCAGACTTCCCAGCCCTTAAATCTTATTTTAAGATCTGACACTACAGCAAGAAAAAGATCCTCTTGAAAGCCCTCTTCGTGATGATCTGTGGGCAAAGCTTGCAGAATGTGCACAAGCACACACACACACACACACACACCCCTACACGCATGCACGCGCGCACACATGCACACCACCACGCACAAGCATTCTTTTAAAGGAAAAATATGTTGTTGCTGCTTTATGTAGGAAACTTGTTTCTTCAGTAACTTTATAATTACATGGCTCCTGTTGGCTTAAATTTATAAAACCTCAGTCATGAAAATTGAGTCAAATACACAGAGTTATCTGAGAAAGTCAATTGATATTCCTAGCCCAGGTTGATGACAGGCATTGGAAAATCACTGCTATTATTTATTTCAAAATTTAGTTCAGTGCAAAGTAACCTACCAGGATCTCATTTGCCCACATTACTGTAAAAGTTTTTGCTTACTTGATTTTGATAAGAATTCCCCCTTAAGACTCATCTCTCTTTATACCCCTGTTATATTGATGAGCTCGGTCTGTTTCTTTGGCTGATCTTTCAAACAAAGATACTTGCTTTTCCCGTTACTCCAAATCTTCATGATCCTGCAATAATAACGATTATGACGGCATCTGATCACACTGTATATATTAATGACGAGACAGAGCTGGCCACATGTCTTCACAGCTTACTGATCCCACTGATTCTAGCTGTCAGGCTGCCTCCTTGCAACTTGCATTTCAAGGTAATTAAAAACTAGCTTTTTTAGAAGCTTGAACTTTGTTTTGCAGTGAATTGGAAATATCGCATGCTGCAGAAATAGAGAATGTACCAGTCACCTGCTCGGCTTTACGCAATGGAAGGTGTGAAAAACAGGTACAGGAGTTAATCATGTACCCAGAGTGAGGGCTTTCAAGCTCTTGAGTGTGTTTCTTTATTCATTGTTTTGCCTGAGGAAAGAATGCTAAAGTGCAGAGCTGAGTGTTGTCTTCAGATTGCAGTTTAGTCACTTACCAGGTCAAAGCCAGGGTGAAGAAAAATGAGGCAGGCATGCATCAATGGGCACAGGCTGTCCAGAAGAATGCCCGTGCCAGCAATGCTGGCCTCTGGGGACAGAAGAGGAGGGGTGGGGTGACGGGAAGAATGACTTTTCACTGGGTTCTCTCTTGTTCCATTCGAACATTTAACTTGATGTTCATATTACTTTAAAAACAAACAAATCTAGCACTAGCTAAACAGTGTTTGCCCCTCCCAGCGCTGGAACAACCCAAACTGATCCCAAAGGTCAGCATGAGCAAAATGGAGCAGTAGCCTCAGCTGCCTCCTGGAGGCCCACCTCTTCACTTCCTTTCCTCTCGACCTCAGCCAGTGTCCTCAGACTCTCACCCGGGCAATGCAAGTGTTCAAGAAACCACCTACTTTCCTGAGTACAAATGAAGGGTAACAGTTGTGCTTTCTTACGTACACATTATAAAGCAATGTCAAACTGAAAGAAATCACAGAAATCGTCATTGAGAATGTTGGGAATGAATTTTCCTAGCTTATGCAGTTGGTTGGGGAAGATGCCTGCTTGTGTTCTGGTTTGGAGAGGAGAGGAATATCGAGGCAGGGAAGAGGAGGGCTGCAATGATGAGCAGAAGATGGGGTCCTTCGCTGGAGGGTGGCCCCCAGGGCACCAAGCTGGGCCTGACTGAGCAGACCTCTGCGCAGAATGCTGGGAAAACAGGCTCCTTGCTCCCAGTCCCTCCACATGTTGCTGGTGTCTGTGAGACCCCTGAGCACAACCACTGGATACCTTCAATATGGAATACAGCCATTCCACCCAGCAGAACCCTGAGCTAGTGGAAATATTTCTGCAGGGTTCTCCATGAGATTGCTCTAACCTTCCTTAGCTGCTTGACTTTACTCCTTTTCTCCTTTCTGCCTTTCAATGCCTTCTTTTGATACTGCTTTGAACCTAAATCTTCTCCCTCTAGTCACACATGTATGCATTAGAACACAGTAAGACAAAAATTTGCCTACTCGAGGATTAAATTTTTCACCTCTAGGCAGTTAGGAGGGTCAAACTCATTAATCCCCCATTTACTGTTTCTGTATGGCACCAACCAGGAAAAATGCTGATAAAAGGCTTGTGTTATGACTCTGTGGCTTCTCCGCATGCCCGTGTTATTCTGCAGAGAAGCTGACACAGGCGTACCAGCTCTTGTTGCTGAATATTCCACGTGAGATCTACTCAAAGACATCTGCGCTTATGCCCATATGGGAAATTATTACATTAAGTATTGTTGACTCTTTTTTCCAAAATTAAAAGATCTTTTTTGCTTTTGCTAGTTGTAAACTAATAAATACCTGCTTTATAAAATTCTAACACCGGGGAATAGGACAAAGTTGTAAATGAAAGTCCTCTTTGTAATCTTCCCTGACTAGGATATCTACTGTTACCAGTTTGGTATATATTTTTAGAGATATCTGTTATACACAATCATTAATGAATGTATACTATGCGTGCTATGCCAGAATTCTGTTCCAAGAGACAAAATCTAATGCAAGGTATCTTGAGCACAAAAGGTCTCACATAACTTAAAAACTCCAGCTAGTTTCAGGCATAGCTTGATCCAGAGACTAAAATGATATTACCAGGACTTACTTTCCTGATATTTGCCATTCTTCATGCTGGGATTATTCTTAGGGTCCGTATGGTGTCCACCAGCAGCTCCAGGCTCACCTATCCTCGAGTTAAATTCTAGCAACAAAAGGTGGGGAATCTATCCCTACTATTTCTTACACGAGTCTTAGGATTTATACGGATCAGCATGGCTCAAATGACCATCTCCAAACCAATCAATAAACCCGGGAAAATGAAATACTCTGATTGACCAAGCTTGAGTCTTGCATGTACCCTTGGAGCCAGTTGTGAAATGAACTCCTTCCTAGGCACATGGACTAAGGGTGGAAGCTTCCAGAAAATCGTGGACTATTGACAGAAGAGTGCTGTCAACAATGCTGATAAGCAAAAGCAACAAATGTCTTCAATACATTTGCTTCTTTCAACATTGACATCAGGGCCAACTAAATGATTTGTGGGACTCAGTTCACAATGAAAATGAGGGATCCACATTTGAAAAGCAGTTTAAAAAAAAAAGTGCTATTAATGGTACTAAAATATAAAAGTATTTTCATTCTTCTGCAGTCTTCCCATCAACTAATCGTGGTGGGGCTTTTTTTTTACTGTGTGATATTCTGAGTAAAGAAAAATTAAAAATTCAAGGTATTAGCGTGGATGTGGCCATTCATATTTATGTTTTCTGTGTCAGTTTCACATGCAGATATGAAGCTTTTAACTCATGTATGGATTACCAGAATTATAAAACTTGTATTTTGCAGCTCATACCTGTAAATGTATTTCAATCTTAGGCAGAACCGTGGAAAGTAACTCAACTGTCTTAATTTCACCCCTTGATAAGTGCACTTTCTATCACACTGTCTACTTTCAGCTTATTGGTGAGTTAGAGAAGACTTAAAGAAAATGTAATTTTGTGTTTCTCTCCTGTCCCTTTATTTCTATGCCAACATTTTCAGCACAAGTGGTGGGCAAATACACAGGTGTAAGACAAGTATGAAAGGACATGCTAGGGTTTCTTGGTCATTTATATTTCTTAGAATGCCATTACATCTTTCTGCATTCAAAGCAAGTTTGGATTTGGCTGGAACACATCCTCTTGGAGCTGTCAGGGCTCCCACCTGCTTAGCGGGAGATGGAAGTCCTTTACCTTGTACTCGATTAAGTCTCACTAAACTCCCACACATGGTGGGTTAACTGGAATTCTGTGCTCAGGGCCATTGGGAATGCTGTGTGCCAATGGGATGGGAAAGAAGGTTGGGCACATTGACTGCATTTATCTTTTCTGCCCATTCACAGGCTCCATTGTCTTATCAAATTGCACTTATGAAACCCAAATTCAAAAATAAAATTCTTAAGAATGCCAAGACAGGGGGCACTTGCGTGGCTCAGTTGATTAAGAGTCTGCCTTCAATTCAGGGTCCTGGGATCAAGCCCCACATCAGGCTTTCTGTTCAGCAGGGAGTCTGCCTCTTCTGAGTGCTCGCTCTCTCTTGTGCACGTGCACACAAATAAATAAAATCTTTCAAAAAAAATGCCAAGGCAGCAAGAGCCACATGTTAAACCAAATTCAGGACCTCCTGAGAGCCAGGCTTGTACAACTGCCTGGGTCACAGGCCCAGGAAGCTGGCCTTGGGTCTCAAAAATAGAATGAGGCTATTTCAATGACCAAAGGTGATTGAAAAGCTCTGCAAAAAGACTGAGATGTGGTTAAGCAAAGCTGCTGCTCAGAAAGAAAGGGAGGTTCCACAGACAGTAGTGGTAACAGCTTTGGGGGGAAAAAATGGAAGCCATTTCAAATATTTGCCCTGCAATTTATGCCTACTCAATCAAACCCATTATACATGTAAAATTCATGCATTTTTAATGATTACATAGTATCCCATTGTATGATTTCACCATAATTTATTTTAACAGTCCCATTTTAACATTTAGGTTCGTTCCAATTTTTCAATAAGACTTTTATGAATATTCTTGAAAATTCATCTGATTATTTCCTGATGATAAATTTCTAGTAGTAGAATTGCTGAGTCAAACAAGATGCAAGTTTTAAATGGTTTTTTTTAAAAGATTTTATTTATTTATTTGACAGAGAGAAATCACAAGTAGACAGAGAGGCAGGCAGAGAGCGAGAGAGGAGGAAGCAGGCTCCTCGCCAAGAAGAGAGGCCGATGCGGGACTCGATCCCAGTACCCTGAGATCATGACCTGAGCCGAAGACAGAGGCTTAACCCACTGAGCCACCCAGGCGCCCCTTAAATGTTTTATATACATTACCAGACATCCCGTCAAAATGGTATACCAGTTTGTACCAGTAGCAGCGTATAAGAAAGCCTGTTTCCCCATACTCAACACAGGATATTACCATTTGTTTTCATCTTTGCCAGTCTGAATGATGAAAAATGGTATCATTGTACTTTTTTTTAATCATGACTGAGGATGAGTATATTTTAAGGTTATTGTTAAAATTTTGTGACATTTCTGAACATTCAAAGTCTACTGGGAACCCTCCACCCCGCCCCCGCAGTCTCACATTCAATGAGAGATGAAAAGAAATGAACTGAAGCAGGGTATTATTATTTCCCACCAAAATGAAGGATAATAATAGCCACCAGGGGGCGCCTCGGTGACTCAGTTAGTTAAGTGTCTGACTCCGTTTCCGCTCAGATCATGATCTGAGTTGGAAGATCTTGCTCCCCTAGGGCTCTGTGCTCAGCAGGGAATCTGCTTGGGGTCTCTCTCTCTCTCTCTCCCTTTGTCCCTCCTCCCTGCTCTCTCCCTCTCTCTCAAATAAATAAGTAAATCTTTAAAAATAATAGTAAGGGGCACCTGGGTGGCTCAGTGTGTTAAAGCCTCTGCCTTCAGCTCAGGTCATGATCCCAGGGTCCTGGGATGGAGCCCCGCATCCGGCTCTCTGCTCAGCAGGGAGCCTGCTTCCCTTCCTCTCTCTCTGCCTGCTTCTCTGCCTACTTGTGGTCTCTGTCAAATAAATAAATAAAATCTTAAAAAAAATAAAAATAATAGTAATAATAATAAGCCACCATTACTAAATGCTTACTATACCTCACACACTTTATACATGTCATCTCTTACATTCTCACAATCTCATTGAATCCTACAAGACTATGGTTACCCCCATCCCCCACCCCCAATTTCACAGAGGAGAAGAAGGAGGTTTGGAAAGTTTAAGAATTAAGTGGCAAACAAGGTCTCTGTGGGAGAAGACCTTAATCTCCCCACCCCCACCCCCATTAAAAACAAAAAAAACAAAAACCAACCAACCTGCTTTACAACTAGATGTTCCTAAACTCCATCTAATGTTTCTCGTTTTCATATTAATATGGCAACTGTTTTGCCATTTGGTTGAATTAGAGCATAAAATAATCCTTAACCACAGAATGGAATTGTCTAATACCTAGCAACCCCTGAGGATGTTAACCAAAAGGAAGAATGTTACCTAAACTCATCTGTCTGGCCAGAAGCTGAAAGGCAACTAGGAAAGCTGAGTGGGCATCACTCATCTTGAAGCCTCGTAAAAGAAGGGAAATTGTATTTGCAAGTCCAATTTCTGCATGTTGGAGGAAGCCTCGCAGGAACACTGCAGTGAGGAGTTAAAATGAGGACCCTGAGAGGGGATGTGGATAATATAGTGTGTGGGGCTCTCCACTGCAGGGTATGTAAATACTTTATACACTAATTCAATTACATTTTCAGATTATGCAGGAAGACTGATTTAAGCAACAACCTGCCCTGCTGTCCCATCACCCATGCATACATGCAGGAGAACAGAGTTAAGAGAGCTGGGTCGACCTTAACTCTGGATTTCTTGACTTTTATGGGCTTAAGTTGGAACTTTAATGTTTTATTAATGTCGAGTTTTTGGAGTTGGTATTCAAAATGTTTCAAGCAGCGATAAGATGGGTCTCAAAGACCTAGAATCTGTTCACATTGGCAGGTAGCAAAAAAAAAAAAAAAAAAAAAGAAAGAAAAAGAAAAAAATCCACTATTTTAGATAAATTATCAACTACTGAAAGAAATGAGTGGGATTATTTTTACATAAATTATTAACTGCATAAAATGAAAATATTTAGCCTGCCATTGTAAATGCATGGATAATGTATAGCCATGAGTTTTGAAAGTTCTGTTCTAATGTATAACTAAGTACATTCTTAAATTGATCATCTTCAGAGAAAGGGCAAAAAGAAACCATAAAAAAAGAGATTTGCTCAAAGCACAGAAGAAATGAGCAAATCCTTACAAGTGCCTCAAAGAGTCAAAAAATTCTAGGATATCTCTCATAGTATTTATATCTTATATTGATTTATGCAAGAAGTCCCCTCCAAAACCTTAAGGCCCTGCCTGGTTCTATGTGTGATTTTCTAGAAGGAAATTCAACAATGACTCAAGGTTGCAATTTGTGGTAATAAAAACTTTTCTATCAGACCAGTTCTCTTCTTTTTCAAAAGGTTTGGCCTTTGGAAAAAAAGTGAGATTTATGTAATATATTTTTGAGGGAGAAGGAAAGAGGTGTATTGAAGATTAATTTTGGAGTTTTTTTGTATCTGAATAAATAAATATATTTGTTGGTCTGTATTTTCCTTGAAAATATTATTTAATGACAGATTGCCCTTTTGAGAGACCACGGATCAATAACTATTTTAATCAGATTGCTATCATTAATGAGAATTAGCCCTTCTCCCCATCGTTACTCCTGTGTTTGCCACCTTTTCTAAGACTTGCTTTACCTCTGTCTCAGTTCATTCGCAAATACCCACAGGTTTTATTGGGGAGATTTTTATTTTTCTGGAAACAGAAGATTTTTGAGTTACATGCTTTCATATTCATAAATGTCTCGACTGTGAAGAATAAAGTGAAAAGAGATGTAAACCGGGCAACACTGCTTATAAAACAGTCACTCAGAAATAATCATCTCAACTAAAGCAACTGTTTGTGCAAAGACAAAAGGGGCCAAATTCTGTCCTTGGATGTGCACACACAGCTCCTATTAGCTTTTGCAAACAGCTACGTGAGTGTAGCCAAGGACAGTATTTAGCCCAATTTGGTCTAATTTATCCAGACCACTGCAGCCATGAAAGATAAAGACAGATTATAAGACATTTTGCATGTCAGTACAGTAGCGAGCTCGGGGTTTTTCCAGTCCCCAGGGTTTCCTTCATCAGGCCAAATGTCAGTGATCACATCTGAGAAGTTTGAAAAGTACAGAGATCAAATTTACTTGCGACACTGCTTGTAGGAGTTGGCAGCCCTAGCTCAGGGAATGCCGTTCTTTCTGTGTTGGGGGCCAAACCCTAGTGAATTAAATGTACCCAAAAGAAACAGACTTAGTCACATGCAAATGAAATTAAATACTAAGATAAAAATAAAAGGACATTGATTTTAAAGTTTAAGACTCATCAAGAGATATTGAATTAATATGTTTCAGACAGCCTTAATGTCCTAGTTTACAAGACATATTCTGAGGACAGTTATTTTTTTACAGTTTACTAAATGAAATTTCCCCCAGAAATGCTTATACCTATATACATGGCAGGCTACAACGGCTATTTACTCCACAATGGGGTCATGAGTCACAAGACTGGCTTTGTTTAAGCCAATGCTCAGAAGGTTGGTCAAAGAAGGGTGGATTTCCCTGCCAAAGTGCTGCCTCTACATAGCAGACATACTTGAATATCAGATGGCCCAGCCTCATTATACAATATTGCACAATTATCCAACCATGAGACTACCAGCCCCCTCTTTTCTCTTTCACTGGCATTTTATATGGGAAAACAAATAGTTCGGAAATCTCTTTTATACATCCGGGTTGAACTCATACCACCAAATGCACTCTGTCCATTGCAGCAAATGGGAACCCAGAGGCGTTTGCTTACCTGGGGCGGAGGCACTTATTTGACACATCTTGACTCTTGGGCACCTTTACATTGCTTTCTGTCTGGGAACCTGATCTAGGGCCTTTTACGTGAGTAAAATCCCCATTGATGTCAACAGAATGTCAGATATGAGTGCAAGACTTGGCAGTAAAGCCATCTCAGAATTTCTCAGGGCATTGCAAGTACAGATTAAGGAGACAACACCTGGTATTTTCTTACCTCTGTGGCTTAGGAACAATGTTCTGCCGGTTTTTGCCGATTTCTCAATCTATGCTTTGAAGTTAATAATATATGCATCAAAGCGTTTCAAGTTTTGGGGGGGAGAGTTTCAGAAGTACATAGAAATGCTATTCTATAAAAAAGCAACAATAATAGCAATGATAGCTTCCATTTATGAAGCACAGACCATGGGCCAAATAACGTACTACGTATTTGACACACGATTTCATATGTGTAACAATTCTAAGAAATGGGTTTTATTACTTTAGTTGTGAAAATCTTTTTTTTCTTTTTAAATTAAGTGTTCAAAAAAGATAAGAAACTTGCCCAAGTTCATACAACAAATGACTCAAGGCAGAAGTGGCAGGGTGTTCTTCTTGCATAAAAACTAGATTCCATAGGACATTTGGGTGGCTCAGTCAGTTGAGCCTCTGCCTTCGGCTCAGGTCATGATCCTAGGGTCCTGGGATCAAGTTCCACATGGGGGGGGGGTGTCCTTGCTCAACAGGGAGCCTGCTTCTCTCTCTGCCTGCCTCTCTCTCTCTCTCTCTGTTTTTCTCTCTAACAAATAAATAAATAAAATCTTTGGAGAAAAAAAAAGAAAAGAAAACTGGACAACAGGTTTGTGCTTATCAGGTCCAGAAGTAATATGGACCCAGGGCCAAATCATCATGGAGAAGGACACCATACTTTACTTCTGTCTGCCCTTTCCTATAGTCAATCAGAAAGATTACTGGTTTCATGAATACAAATTTATCTGCTGCCTTTTCTCAGTATCTTCACGGCTACAAATGTTTTCTACTCCCTATAACAGTAGGTGTTGGGGGTTTCTTTGTTTTTTGCTTTTGTTTTTCCAAAAAAAAAGAAAGAAAGAAAGAAAGAAAG
This sequence comes from Taxidea taxus jeffersonii, assembly GCA_003697995.1. Classification (NCBI taxonomy): domain Eukaryota; kingdom Metazoa; phylum Chordata; class Mammalia; order Carnivora; family Mustelidae; genus Taxidea; species Taxidea taxus. The sequence continues at coordinate 163,731 of ML102545.1, forward strand.
AAAGAAAGAAAGAAAGAAAGAAAGAAAGAAAGAAAGAAAAAATGGAGGACAAGAAGAAATGGAGAAACACTCACTACATGTTTATATCCACAAATAAGGCTGAATTGAATTGGTAATAAATGACCTCTCAAGCATTGTTTTCATTTGCTGATGCTGCATCTAATGACTGAAAATTTCCTCATCTTTATTCTCAAACAAGCTCAATGGCATTGGTGTTCTTTGCTCTGTAGCAAAGAAAGACAGAGTCAGGAATTTGCTTTATTTGATTGTCAAACCGATTTTTCAAGATTGGCAATTTGAATTCACACCTTGATATTGTTTGGGAACTCATCAGGGGCCTCAGTTACACCAAACAGGGTGATAACACAAAAGCAAAATACTATTAACTCTTTATTGTGTCACTGGCTACGTTTCCAGTATGCTGTACAACCAAATGGATCTCCACCAGCTGAATATTTAAAGTCATCCCTGAAACTTTCTCCTGAGTCTATTATTTGTGATTTCCCCCTTTCTTTATGCCAAACCTTTTGACAAATGAAAAGTCACTAGTGCTTAATCAGAATAATTTTCCAACCCCATCTACCTCTGTAGGCCTCTCTCCTGGATGAGTCAAACTGATAAAGACCAACTCTTCCTTGGAATCTCTCCTTGCACTGCCCAGAATCCAAGGCTGCTTTTCAAGAAAAAAGGAAGCTTGGTGTGGGAAGCTCTCTAAGCACATTGATCCATATGAGAAGAGATGCCCATACAGTGTCTCTCCTATTTTTGCCATTTTTCTCCTTGGTTCACCAAAGTAGAGGGCAACAAGAAGAAGTTCTGAGGACAGGAATCTGGCATGACTTATATACCACTCTCAGTCTGGTGCATGGAACAGTGCCGGAGGACCTGGTAGATGCTCATTTAAGTAGATGCTCATTTAATGCTTACTTAATAAATGAAAAGTCGTATCTGAATATGAGGGTTGTCAGGGAATTTTGATTATCTAAAAAGTCGTGATTCTTCATCCCTCATGAAAACAAAATCATGCAAGTGTGCCTGGGTGGCTCAGTCAGCTAAGCATCTGCCTTCAGCTTGGGTCATGATCCCAGGGTCCTTAGATCAAGCCCCAGGTCAGGCTCCTTGCTTAGCAGGAAGCCTGCTTCTCCCTCTCCCTCTGCTCATGTGCATGTGCTCTCTCTCTCTCTCTCTCAATCAGTCTGTCTCTCAAATAAATAGGTAAAATTTTAGAGAAAAAAGGAAACAACAAAAAAAGAAAACAAAATTATGTAATTGGTATGATTACAGTGGGCTCACACTGCCTGCCTCCCTTCCCCTTCCCTATAGCTAAAAATCTTCTCAAAATGTTCCAGGTCACAAAATCAGATTTTCTTTATGATTGGGACATTCCTACCCAGGCATCTTGGCTACTGGAGATCTGATCCTTCCCCCTTTTTAACACAGTATTTTCAGATAGAAGGGTGGAAGGATTAAACAAGTAAATCTAGGGGCACCTGGATGGCTCAGTGGGTTAAAAGTCTCTGTCTTTGGCTCAGGTCATGACCTCGGGATTCTGGGATCGAGCCTCACATCAGGCTTTCTGCTCCTCGGAGAGCCTGCTTCCTCCTTTCTCTCTCCGCCTGCCTCTCTGCCTACTTGTGATCTCTGTCTGTCAAATAAATAAATAAAATCTTTAAAAAAACAAAAACAAAACAAAACAAAAAAACAAGTAAATCTACAATCTCAGTAGGTAAAAAATAATACATATTAAAAGAGATGGGACACTTACCCAGAAAAAGATATGCCTAACACTACCAATTAATTTACATATGACATTATAGTGGTATCTATTTATAATTTTTTCCAATTAAAATTAATGATGTAGTAGACAGAATTTCTAAAATGACCACCCAAAGATGCCCCTCCTTAGTCCCCAGTAAGTCCCCCAGTATTTAAGATGTACTTAAAATAAGGAGATTATCCTGGATTATCCATGTGGGCCCAACATAGAGAGGAGTCCTAAGAAGAGTCAGAGGAGTCCTAAGAAGCTGAGAGCAGGGATAGAAGGGTAAGTCAGAGAAACTCAAAACCTGAAAAGGACTTAACTAGGTAGGAAAACAGCCTAAGGGTCCATCAACAGGTAGACAGGTGAAGAAAATGTGGTGCAATATACAATGGACAATGAAGAAAAAAGACAGGACTCTTTTCATTTTTGACAACATGGATGAACCTGGAGGGCATTATGCCATGTGAAATAAGCCAGACAGAGGAAGACAAGTACTGCATAGTATCACTTATATGTGGAAACTTAAATAATAAATAAATAAATAAATAAATAAAGTCTTACTCTTAGAAACCCAGTGTAAGAAAAGTACGTGTGAGGGGCTGGGGAGGTTCAGTAATAGGGCAAAAAGGGAGAAGCTGGTGAAAGTCTCTAAACTTTCAGTTAGAAAATGAAAAGGTCTGAGGATCTAATGTATAACATGGTGACTATAGCCAATAACACTATATTATATAATTGAAATTTGCTGAGAGAATAGAACTTAAATGCTTATACAAAAAAAAAAAAAGTGACGTGATAGATGTGTTCATTAACCAAGTGGGAAGAATTCCTTCACAATACATATTTTTTATATATTATGTATACAAATGTAAAATCATGTAGACATAAAATATACAAACATATAAAATGTGTTAACAATAAAAATATAGAGATTAAGAACCTATTGAAATATATTACAAATATTAAAATGTATACTATATCAATATATATTTATATGTATATAAAATCATCACATTGTAAATATCTTGCCATTTTATTTATCAACTATACCTCAGTAAAGCTGGAGAGAGAGAGAAAAAAAAAAAGAAGGACCTGATTCACCACTACTGGCATTGCTGGTTTGAAGGTGGAAAGGCCCTATGAAAAGAGAAGGAGGTGGCCTTCAGCAGCCATAGCAACCCCCAGCAGACAGCCAGCAAGGAACCCAGGACCTCAGTCCTATAGCTGCAAGGAACTGAAGTTGGCCATGAACCCAAAGAACTCAGAAATGAATACTTTCCGGAGCGTCCATATAGAAGCCCAGCTAAGCTGACGTCTTGATTTCAGTTTTGTAATACCCTGAGCGTACAACCCAGTAGAGCCTACCTGGACTTCTAATCTACAGAGGTAATAAATATGTGCAGTTTTATGCCTCTGTGTTTGTGGCAGTTTTTACATCAGCAATAGTAAGCAAGTAAAGGGACAATAGGGTATTTGCCTTCACATTATTAAAAATAAACATTTTAAAGAGTTTCAATGGAAGAGAAATTTGATTTGCAACTTTTGAAACTTAAAATAGGTGAAGCAGTCTCCTGTATGGTTCTATTATGTGCAGGAAGGTGACAAGGGTGGGATGATAATCTGGTGTGTAGGCTAAAATTAAGAGAACATTAACTAGGGAAGGGGGGTAACTTAAACAACATTTGTTTTTTACTTGCTAGCCACAAGGCACCATGCTGTGCAATGGGTATTTAGATTAATCAGACAGAGTCCTAGTCAAAAATGTGGTAAATGATAGAAAAATAAAATTAAAAGTGAGAAATGCTATAGTGTCAATAGGTAAAAACACCACGGTGACATAGCAAGGAACAGAAGACAATTAAAGAGGATAATTCAATCAACTGTCAAGATTTTTCCATTATTTCTCCTTAATAACATTAAAATCCATCACATCTTTCTACCTTTTGCTGTCCTTGTGACTGCTTGCTTGTATCAGGCCAGGAGCATCTGAGCTGGATTTCCGTCACAGCCTGTTACCCAGCCTTCTGTCATCCCTCCTCCACCACTGGACTCATTATCTACTCAGAAGCCAGAGTGTTCCTTCTAAAATGTGACTCAAGGGTTGCCTGGGTGGCTCAGTCAGTTAAGCATCTGCCTTCAGCTCAGGTCATGATCCCAGCATCCTGCAGTTAAGCCCCTCATCTGGCTCCTTTCTTAGCAGGGAGCCTGTTTCTCCCTCTTCCTGCCACTCCCCCTGCTCCTCTCTCTCTGACAAATAAATAAATAAAATCTTTAAAAATAAATAAATAAAATGTACTTCAGATCATGCCACTCTTCCATGTAATATTTTTCAATAGCCTCTTATCATCTTTACATAATTTCCAAACTCTTTAAAATGGCTAGCATGGCCTTCTATGACCTGGCTCCTGCCTTGTTCAGCCCTATTTCTTACAACACATTCACCAAACTTTCTGCTCCAATCGCACCAAACATATTGAAGTTATCTGAACATTCATGTTCTCTCTCCTTTGTACCTTGAGACCCTTATCCTTGGCCCCATCCTACCTAGGTAGCTCCTAGCCATCCCTCAAATCTCAGTTCAGAAGTAAGTGAAGTCCTCTTTGGCCCTTTGGGCCCAAGAATGAGTTATTCTTCCATGCACAGACTTTATTTCCTGATTTGTACTTGCCTATCTGTCTTTCTTCTCTTCTACATTGTAATGTCTTTGGAGGCAGACACCATGTATTACTCCCTTTCGTATCCCAAAAATCAAACAGTAGGCATTCAGTAAAGATATGTATACTGATTGGTGTTCTGAAAGTCAATGGAAGAAGCATCAATAAGTCAAAAGAGTCAAGAGTGTTAAAAGCTGAGAAAATGTTGGGAGCCTGGCTGGCTCAGTCAGAAGAACACACAACTCTTGACCTTAGGCTCATGAGTTTGGGCCCCATATTGGGTGTAGAGATTACAAAAGAAAGAAGGAGAGAGAGAGAAAAGAGAGAGAGATAAAGAAAGAAAGGAGGGAAGGAGGAAGGAAGGAAGGAAGGAAAAGGAAGGAAGAAAGGGAAAGTAAAGGAAAGGAAAAGAATGGAAAGGAAAGGAATGGAGAAAAAATGTTGAAAATTGGAAATGGGGCACTGGATCTAGCAATAGAGAAGCCATCAGTAATCTTAGCAAGACCATCCCATTGATTCAATGGGATGAAAATAGATTGGGATCTAAAGAAGTAGAAACAGTTTTCCAAGTGCTTTGGAGTTCAGGAGAATCTCTGAAACCCCCTTTTTTTGTAGAAAAGGCCAAACTTAGGCCCACCAGGTATGATTAGATCCAAGATAAATGAGAAGATGCATGGAAGCTACAACTAGGGAAACATACAAGACTAAACATTGAGGATCCAGAAATAGCTCCCTTAAGTGTTAAAAACAAGGCAATAGAAAACTGGGATGATGAGCTAGGAGAGGAGAATGAGTGGGCAAGAGCTTTCAGGTGATTACCTGAGATTACGTGTGGCCTTTTCTCCTCATCCCCAATGCCCAGTGAATGGGGATGGATGTTGCAGGTGGGAAAAAGAGTTGGCTGGACACAGAGGGCCAGGTGTGGCTAAGACAAGAAGGGAGATGGGGGGAGGTTAAGGTAGTAGTAGATGGTGATCATGTCTTTAGGCTGAAGAAAGAGAGGCAGGGGAGAAGGAAAGAAGGAGCTTGACCTGGAGAGGAGAGGCCAGAGGTGATGGAAGCCAGTGAACCCCAAAGGTTAACATTGGAATGAAGGTAAAAACCCTCTGCCTTCAAGACTGAGAGAGAGACAGGTTAAAATCTGATTGCTTCTCTGGGTGAGTCTGCAGGTAGAAGCAAGGAAAGTCCAAGGAGACTGTTCAGAAACCACTAGATTCTCTGTAAATTATGAAGCAAGGCTAAAGGCTAAGAATGAGAAGAATGGTACAAGTTGAAAGGTTGGGAACAGCTGCCTCACAAGGAATTTGAGGAAGCCAACCTGGGACAAGTAAAAGGATTGCCAAGTTGCACTGAGAGCCCAGGTGGAGTCAGATAATTAAAGAATAATGATATTTTTCTGAATTTTAATTTCCATACAGAGAAAATGTTGTCCTGCTTGTGTATGTTCCCACTTCAACAAGAGAAAGAAACTGAGTTTGAAAGAACGAAAGCCTGATTGAATTCTTTTTTAAATTCATTTCTGTATTAAAATAGTTTTATAGGTATCCATGGTTGATTTCCAAATATTGGAAAACCAAGCATTTTTGTAAATCTCAACCATGTGTATTTTCTGCTTGTGTGTGTGTGCTTCTACCTTTTCACATTTGGTTTTAAAAAAAAAATTACAGGTGGGGGGAAAAACATCAGCCAAGGGGGTTTTGTGGATCACACAGCCCCATGCAATTAAGGCGCCATTGTTAATTTTCAAATTGTCATAATCCATTTGAGAATTTAAGACAATTCAAAAAACAATTATGACTGAATGAAAAGTGAATTGGGCAATCAACTGAGATGAAATTCAGCCCAGAGAAACAAAACGTTGAGGAAAAAAATCTAGAATAAGGGAAGAATGAAAGGCATATGGAAGCGACTGATTGTGTAGGGACGGTCTTTAAAGACCAAGGTTAGTTGACAAGAAGGTGGTAGGGGTTTGTTTGACACTGAATGAAATTTAGTTATTTTGCTAAGTGCAGCAGATCTGGCTTTTTCATGTTTAAGTTGCATAATAAATGTGTTGAAGCCTACCCAGATGCACAAGGATAGAGCTATATGTTGTTTACCTAAGATGCTCATACAGCAACAACTAAACAAAGCCAGTCCCCACAGACATTATGGAGCAGTTTGCAACAAATCAGAATTTCAATTTCTTATTCTGATTCTATGAAGGGATTAATTTGGGATGCATGCGAATGAATTATTTTACCCTAAATCAGCAAGTTCAAATCATCACATCTTGTATCTTTTGTTTTTGAATTTGAAATAAATGTAGGTAGCAGGATCACCTTCATCAACAAACAACTTGAAAATACCCTGGAAATACCATCTGGGTGACTACACGAATGTGTCCTGAATGAATCTTTTTTTAAGTGTTGATCTCTGCAGTCTTGCGTTTCACTCAAGCAAATAGGCCCATGTAGAAGAGTCAAATCTTATTGCATTATGTCTCCTGTCATTTTCAATTCCTGCTAAACCTTTTTTCCCCACCAAGCTATTTCCTACTATTCCAATCTTTAGTCTATGCCTTTTTTAAAGGAATTAGCCAAGATTCATCTCCAGTCTGATGCTTTCCTTGGCAAATCACATCCCATCATGATCTTTCGCATGGTTTGAATTCCCTCTGAATTCATTCATTCATTCACTCATTTATGCTTCATTGTGCATTTACCATATGAGACCTTGAAAGCATCAGGTTAGGTGTTCTCTGTGCAATCAAAGTGCATATATTCTATGCTTCCTTCGGGCCCTGGACCTATGCTAGGCACCATAAAGTTTATAGAAAGAAGAGTATGTAATTATCTATCTCTTTCAAAAAGATTTAAAGCAACTGGCTGTTTAAAACAAATTGCAGGGGCACCTGGGAGTCTCAGTGGGTTAAAGCCTCTGCCTTCAGCTCAGGTGGTGATCCCAGGGTCCTGGGATAGAGCCCCGCATCAGGCTCTCTGCTCCCTTCCTCTCTCTGCCTGCCTCTCTGCCTACTTGTGATCTCTGCCTGTCAAATAAATAAATAAAGTCTTTAGGAAATAAAAAATTTTAAAAATTGCAGTACAGCAAGTAGTCCACAAAATAAAAGAAAAAAAATCAAGTAATAAAGAGAGATAAATAAATAAATAAAATAAAATAGAGAAAATTATATTAAACTTTCCCCTGAGTTTCCAGCAGCTAAAAAGGGGGATTAAATGGGTCATAAAGCTTTCATTCTCTAATAAAAGAAATGCTACTACTAAAAAAAAAATTGAGTTGAGCAAGGATGACAAAAAACATGGCAGTGTAGGTTCTACTAAGGACACACCCACAGAATCCCTCTTTACATAGCATTCCAGTGCGCAACCACTAATTCAGCAGAGCCACCACTCAAAATAAATTCTTCTCACCATTTCTTGTAAGTAATGCTCTTTTCCCTCAAGAAATTTGCCCCTTAGGAAATAATAATAAAGCATGGATACCAGTAAAAATTGAAGAATATTTTAGAGCTAAACTGTGTGGTGCTCATTGATTAAGTCTTCTATTTCTTTGTATCCTCAATAGCACTGAATGTAGTCTTTGCCCAGAATGAGGGTATAAAGACCTTCACCTGATGGACTTATTAATTCAGTGGAGATTCAGAGAAGGAAGACCCTAGTAGTAAGCAATCTGCCTCGAAGAGCAACAACTGAAGCCAAGCCTTGAAAGATGAGTGTTTGTTGAATGAGAAAACAAAGATTTTGAGTCAGTTAACCTTTTGAATAGATTTTCTTTAAAATCATAAGTAAACTTATTGAATCCCTACTCTTGCTTAGTGACTTTTCCACTGAAGGTGCATTTTCCAATAATCCTGTGTTCATCTCATACTGACCCCTTCAGTCTCTCCTTCAGACGTTAATACATCAAGAATCCATGGTTAAAAATTCAGTTTATTGGTCTTCATTAACCACCAACTCAAGAAGTTAAATGGGTACTTTGTTGATGTCTTCAATTTTATCTTCCCGAGATCCAAACAGGTTTTATGTCACCTAAGGAATGAGAGGTTCCTTGTAAATTTAAAGAGTTCAAGGAGCATGGTGCCTGGGTGGCTCAGTTGGCTAAGCAACCGACTCTTGATTTCTCACTCAGTCTTGACCTCGGGGTTGTGAGTTCAAGCCCCACATTGGGCTCCATGCTGGGTGTGGGGCCCACTAAAAAAAAACAGGAGCTCAAGGAGCAAAAAGACCATTTTAATTACATCAGTAACCCACTCAACAGCACATATTAGATTTGTCTGCAAAATCATCCTTTCAGTTTTCACCAAAAAAAAAAAAAA